>NW_017547244.1:329112-383681 GCF_001854935.1 Bemisia tabaci
CCATTTCCACCCCTCACCCCTTTCACCCCCTCTCCCCCCCTCTCTACTGTATACCACGACGGAACGCATAATGCCACCCCCTCCCGAAGTGCGAAAAGAACTACGCACTGGACGTGGACGCTCCTTAAAGCGCACACATTGTTGCGGAACGGTAGAGACTGTAGCTAAAATGTCATGATAATGCATGTTGTTGATTTATGTAGGAATGAGATTAAATGACTGAGGAGGCAACCACGCAAAGGGCGGAAGGTGATATGGTCAGGGGAGCAGACCAGTGGGCAGAGGACTCCAGGATCGGGGGTACGGCGCGGCACAAGTCGATAATGGTTACGGGGCAGCCGCGCTAAAAGGCGGGGGGGCGAGTGAGGGGGGGGCAAGGGGGATAGCGATGAGTTCGGTTATGTCTTCACGAACTGTTGAGCGTCGCTGTTGATGCTTGAATTACAATAGCGCGCTGTCTTTGTTTCAGGGCGCGCTGCACCGGGGCGCATTATATTATTTCAATATAATATACTAGAATAAGAATGGCAATAGTATTAATTCAAACGGACAAATGATATAAATATTGTGTTACGGCTCCGGCCGGGGGAACCGGGGGAGGGGGAAATAAAAAAGAGTGAAGAGGAAGATAGGAAAGGAACATTAGTTTTTTCTGTTCGAGTCTCGTTGCTGGCTATTGATCATTGACAGTTCACACCCAGAGCGCTGGAGGCGCCTGGGTCGGATGGAGGCGGTTCGGTGGCGTGTCTCCGACGAGTATCTCATGCCTTGGTCCTTCTCCGCCGATCGGTATAAATCTCCGGACACGTTGTAATCACAGTCACATAAATAGCCGGGCAACCTCCCCGCGCCGAGTATGATTGATCTCCGCTGAACAAATCAACTCGAAATCATTTTTCACGTTCGGCTCCGCGTTTTATTAGCATCCGAGGAAATTACTTTCATTCCTCCTTCTTTCTTCCCCGCCCCCGCCCCCGCCGACGCTCCACAGCCCCCGACCCGGTGCTGCCGCGTTCCGGAATTAATTCACCGTCGTCTCCATTTTTCGGAACTTTTTCTTCGGAAGCTTTGAGGTTTCCGGACCCGGTGTTGCTGCGTTCCGGAATTGATTCAGCATCGTCTCCATTTTTCGGAACTTTTTTTCGGGAAGCTTTGAGGTTTCTGGACCCGGTACTGCCGCGTTCCGGAATTAATTCACCATCGGCTCGATTTTTCGAAAGCTTTGAGGTTTCTGGAGTGGAATGAAGTAATTCCGGAACGCGGCACCACCGGGGTACTGCCGCGTTTTGGAATTACTTCACCATGATCTCGATTTTTCGGGAGCTTTGAGGTTTCCGGACCCGATGCCGTCGCGTTCCAGAATGGATCGTATTCGATAGTGCTTCGATGTATCGTTTGGTTCAAAATAATGGAGCATATCCTCAAACAAAATTTTAGGATTTAAGTTAGACAAACTGAAATGAGAAAGTTCCTAATAATTTCACTTTTCACTGCCATTTTGATCTCATGAGAATAAAAAATTTATCACAAAACCCCGTTCCCTCAGATTGCTCAATTGAATTTTGAGGCTATTTTGAGGCTATTTTGAGGAATTTTGAGGACATGTTGAACCAATCGATATCGTTATCGCTACAATCTCACCTTTTTGATGTATCAAATACGGTCCATTAATTCAGCATCATATCGATTTTTCGGGACTTTAATCCCGGAGGCTACAAGGTTTCCGGACCCGGCACTGCCGCGTTCCGGAAGTAATTCAGCATTGTCTAGATCTTTCTGAACTTGTTTTTTGGAAGCTTAGAGGTTTCCGGAATGTATGAAATGGGCCACTAGGCAAGATCCAAGGACTGAAGAAAGCGTCACACGATACCTGCTCAAAATCTCACGTAGGAAACGCTATACACAACGGGTAGGCTGGAAATCGATCCCTAAACGAGATATCAGCAAGCATTTTTAAATCGGACCGATTGGAAGTTACATTATACGGATGACGTCATTTGTATTTTGGCCCTTAAACCGATAAACATTTATACCTTATCCACGAGTTTATTTCTAGACCTCTTGATTCGTTTTCCTTGCGAAAATTTGGAGAGAAAATTTCATGTTGCGTAGTGATTAAACTGAACTTATTTATGCTAAAAGGAACTGTGTTACACGTAAGCCTCATGCACTTAGTTTCTTTCAGCTTTTTTGAATTCATACTTTGTCCAGAGGCCAGTTTGTCATTTCCTAGACGAAAGAACGTATCTTCATTCCTGGTTGCAATGTTGACGCAAATAATTCAGTTATTTACAAGAAGATGATTGCGCACTGATTTTTTCAAAATTTAGCTGATTTTTTCATGTGCTTAGGCAAAAAATATGCGAAATTTTCCGTCAGGAACACCCGGAAGTTTCATCGTTAAAGTAAAATTTGCGAGTAGTTCAGCAGCGTTGAAATGCAGTTAAGCTTTTTCGCCTAAAAATGACGAATATTTGTGTTTTATACACTGTAGATTTTAGCAATTTTTCGTTGACTCCGTTTAGAGAGACAAAGAGAGATCCTCCATCATGGAAATCTTGGCAATATGATGGGAAGTTTTACTTTCGGGGATTCGACATTCCCTCATGGGAAAGTATAAGGCCTTGTCCGTATAAGCGCGGTTGGGCGAACTTGTTCCTAGAACGTTCCTAGCGTTCTGTGCGAAACCTGAGTTCATTGGACCAAAATGCACAAAGTTCCCTGGACTGCGCTCATGTGGACAAGGCCTAAGGCAGCAACGGTCATAACATTCATAAGGGTAACTACTGAGGCGAATTTCCGCGCCTGGATTCGGTTAACTTTTTGGATAGATGACTGTTGCATCACCGTTGTAATTTGGACCAATCAAAAACGAGTATCTAACTTTGGACCAAGTTGATCCTATTGGTTGAAATGGTTGGTTCTTATAGACTAAGAGAGAAAATGATAGACTAACAACAGGGTCTCTCCTGGGTTGCCGTTAGTTAGCCTATTTTTGCCCTCTTTGTCCATTGCAACCACCCGCTTCTACCAAGGGGATCCCTTATCCATTTTGTCTTCTTTGTATGTATAGGTAGCCTTGTCTGTCAATTTCAACAATCAGCCAACTGCGGGTTGATTGTTGAAATTGGTAGGCAATTCGATAGACAAAGAAGACATCGGGAGTATGCCGTGATCCTATTGGTAGAAGCGAGTGGTTGCAATGAACACAGATGGTAGATAATAGACTAACTAACGGCAACCCACGAGAGACCATTATTAGTCTATCATTTTCTCCCTTAGGCTTTAGGAACCAACAATGTCAACCGATAGGATCGCTCCATACCCCCTATATCTTCTTTGTCTATCGCTTTGTCTATCAATTTCAATAATCAGCCCGCAGGAGACTGGAGAGACCCTCCGTCGGTATTTTGGCAGTGGCGGGAGTGTTTATTTCCGGAACTCACAAGATCCAACTGTTGATCTACCTGCTAGGTGAGTATTTAACAACGTGTTGAGCGCTTCATTCTGCAAGAGCCCCTTCCAGACACTTCAAGGGCGAATTTCCTGTCTATTTCCTATCCTTTGTCTATCAATTTCAAGAATCCGCCAGCTTTGTAGGAAAGATCGCTGTGTGAGCCTTCAGACGTTGCCGAATTTCCTTCGACAAAAACCGAATTTACTGGGAAAATTGTGAATATTTTTTTACAAGATTTTCAGACAATTTTGTACGCAACTGAATATAAAACAACTGAAAATTTTAAGGGAAAATATGCATGAATTTTGTCAAAAATACACGTTTTATTATGGGATATTTGGCAACTCTCGAATGTTTATACGGCGTTCTTCCTCCGCACGATAGAGCTGGCCTCCGGCCTCGGAAATTCGGTCGGGCAAAATCGGAAGAAGGAAGTCGGGAACGGCGGAATGGACCAGCGGGCCGATTATTGAAACTGATAGACAAAGCTATAGACAAAGGAGACAAAAGAGATGTGGAGAGATCCTATTGGTGGAAGCGGGTGATTGCAATGGACAAAGGAGGTAGGTAATAGACTAAGTAACGGCAACCCACGAGGGACCCGATAGTTAGTCCATCATTTTCTCCCTTAGTCTATAAGAAGCAACCATTTCAACCAATAGGATAGTTCCATACTCCCAATGTCTTCTTTGTCTATAGATTTTTCCATCAATTTCAATAATCAGTCCGCTGGTCGTAATTCCAGAGACTGTAGGTAGATCTTCAGCTTTTTCGCAATGCATTCTCGGTGCGATTGATATATTTCAAATTTGTAATATATATAGTTCCATACTCCCTATGTCTTCTTTGTCTATGACTTTGTCTATCAATTTCAATAATGGGGCCGCTGGGAGGGAGAATGGCAGCGCTGGGTTGACTTTGACTGGAAACTCATCAATTGTGTTTTTTCTCGGCGTCGGCGTCCACCTCCGGTTCGTTTGCTCGCGGTCCGAGTTGAGGAGTCGCGTCGGATTGGGAACGCCTAAATTTATGCCGGCTCATCTGCGCCTGCGCGCCGAGTGGCGATGGCGAGTGCGCTGCAAGTATCATCAGATAAGTCCCGCGCTCATGTCCGCTCATCCCTCATCCCGCCGCCGCGCCGCACCGTGGACCGGCTCAACCGGAGAGGTCGCACAAAACTCCGAAACTTCACAAGCTTACAACTCCGTTAAATCAAAACTAAGGGATTTTAAAAATTGTTCCATTGGTTTCCTCTTGAAATTTGCTTCCGAAAGCACCCCTTATACTTTGAAATATGACGGATTGAACATCGGGATTTGCTCTTTTAGTCAGGAATTTCATTTGTGAGCTCTCTGATTGAGTGGGTCCACTGTGCGGCGCCGCAACCGCAACCGCCCGGCCGATTCCCGATGCCCGATGCTCGATGCCTCATGCGATGTGGCTATGATGCAGATCAGTTTCCTATCTTCATCTCCGACCGGCCACGTTCCCATTACCATCAGTCCTCGTCCTCCCGGGTTTCACCCGACTCCCCGACCCCGCCCCCTCCCCCCCCTCCACCGTCCCGTCCCCCACTAGCGCTCGCGTTGACGAGAGCCGGACGCCTATTGCAGCCCGATCGTCGGTTTGTCAAATGAGTTTGATCCACGAGGGAGGGTCGTATTCATAGTCGTGGCTTAAACTGTCCCTATCCTTAGGAGTAGAGTGCCTATCGTCTCATTGCAGCCTGATCGTCGATTTGTCAACTGAGTTTGATCCACGAGGGAGGGTCGTATTCACAGTCGTGGCTTAAACTGTCCCTATCCTTAGGAGTAGAGTGCCTATCGTCTCATTGCAGCCCGATCGTCGGTTTGTCAAATGAGTTTGATCAGGGACTCTGCATCCGCTATATGACATTGTGCCTCCATAGTAATTTTTACCAGAAGACAGCGCGTTCCCAGTAATTTTCTACACATACAACGCGGTGCCGGTGAATTCCTCAAAATATCCATGCTTACGCGATAACTTTTTAAAAAAATTTAGCACTTGAGCAGTAATATTCTAAAAAAATTAATATTTACGCAGTAGTTTTCTCAAAAATTCAACATTTTTGCTCTAGCTTCGTAAAGACCCGTTCTTGTATGCACGCATTTTTTCAAAATATGAAAAACCTTCTCATAAGTGCTCGCTAAAAGCAGAGCGTTGTGCGTTCACACTTAAATTAAAAAAATAAATAATTAAAAAAGAGAAAAAAAAACGATTTTTTGTTTTATATACCTAACCGAACTTCTTTCATAAGTTCTTTTAACCTCATAACTTCGGTTATACCAACTGAATGTTGGGTTTGACGAACCGAATACTTGGGAAGATAGAACATCGTGTTCTCCATCAATATGTGGTTTTCAATTTTATCTTCTTGGAAGTCGAACTGGTGTATCATGCGTTTTGCCCCATCCAACTTTTCTAACCCTGCGTTAAAGTCTCTGAGTCAGCCGAAAAGAGATTCTCCTTCATTTTGTGGATATGCAATTGCACCTACTTGGAAGTTGATATAGTTGTATCACTTGTTTTGCCCCATCCAACTTTTCTACTCCTGCGTTAGAGTCTCCGAGTCAGCTGGTAAGAGACCAAGCGAACTCTTTTTTAATGTTGTGGATGCGCGAGGAAATTTTGTTGCTTCATTATTGTGACCGGATATGTAAGAAAGGACCTCATTTTCCGGAAGAATAATTCCGAAACTTTGAGCTTTGCGCGAAAAGCGATCGTGGGAAGCGCCTGCGCAAAACTGAAGGGATACTTAAAGCATCGCGCCGTCTCCCGCAGCCCGAGCTCTAGTCTTGCTCTCGGCTCTGGCCTCCAGAATCGCGCTAAGTTTCGAGATGCGTACGCTACTTGGAAGTGTGAGGGACAACGCGCATGCAGAACTTCGGAAAGTGCACGCAACATACAAAAATGGAGGGAATTTTGATCAGAGCGTAATGAATTTTTATATCATCCACTATTCTGCCGTGCTAAGGGAAAACGCCGTATAAACCTTCATGCGTTGCCAAATTTCCTTTGATAACACACGGGTTCCCCGGCAAACTTATGAATATTTCTCTTCAAATTTCTCTGATAATTTTGTTCGCGATTTCGCCTAAAGTTCCAGAAATTTTCAAGGAAAAATATTCATAAATTTCCTCAATAATGAACATTTCATCGAGTGAAGTTGACAACTATCGAATGTTCATACGGCGTTTTCCCTTAGCACGGCAGAATTGAAAGTCAGCCTACAGTAGTGAGGCGTGAATGACAGATTATCGATATTTCTCCGTCTGAAGCTATGTTGAAAAATCGATTTTTAAGATGTTCGTTGCCAACACCCTGTTCATCGATCCTTTTCCTTAGGGTTAAATGGCAGATCAAGCACGCCACACCACAGATCGGTCGTTGGTTCGTGACCATTCTGTACCCCTAGGTTTATTACTACAAAAATACAAAATTCGGTAAAAAATATTTTGTAGATTTTAAGGTAGGTTCGCATCTGACTTGAAATTTGTCAAAATCATAGAAATGTTTCTTCCCCATCCAGAAGCATGGCGTGTTTTGCGATGTATCAATTGACCTACTATTTAAACCTCTCAAAAAAGATCGAGAAACAGTTTGTTCGCAACAAACACCGATTTTTTACCATAGCTTCAAATGGAAGAATATCTACAATCGATCATTCACGCCTAGCCACTGTCCCAAAAAGATTGCCATATCTAATCTGATATGGTTGAATTGAAACAGTGCTTTATGACGTATGCATTGATTGATAATAAAATCCAACTAGTCCATTTCCTGATAATGCGATGATTGTATCATCACCAAATAACAATCAGCGATACGTGGCATTTTCTAAGAAGGGGCTATTTCGAGATTATTTGATAACGGATCAAAATGATGATTGACAAAAAAAAAACAATAACTAATATAGATAATAGATCAAAGACGATGGATCAGATTATAGACGTGTTCGGTTTTTACCGAGTCGTGTGCTTACATGAGCTCTCTTGTCCCCGTTTATCTCCTACTATTAATGATTTCATCAGTGATATACAGTGTTATCATTGATGCCGTAAGAGGAGTCGGGACAAAATTTTCCAAATTGAATTTCAAAATTCAACCTATCCTCCTTACTCCAAATTTTTGGAATCTTCGGTCCCTTCAGTACCACTGTAAAATAGTTAGACGAGCGTCAATAAACTATCTCGAGTAACTGCCAAATCACTTAAACGTGTATAAAATCATGAATGAAAAGCGTTTTTCTTATGGTACTAGTCTCTGCTTCCAGTTAATTTTATCGAGGTAGACCATCTTAACGGTTTGAAATTTTCACAGAATATTCTTCCCGCTCAGAACAGATAACAGGGAAATTTTCAAGAAAGAACAATAAGTTTCTTTTTATTCGGGCTGCATTCTGAAATAAGGGACTACAAGTTTTGGCTCAAACATAGAAACATCTATCTGCATAAGGAAACTAACGGCACATTTGTCCTTTCTAAAGTGAGCCAGTAATCCCCCCAGGGTACCAGCATTTCAGCAGGGGGGCAGCATTCAGTACATGATGAGTAGTAGCTCCTAAATTGAAGAATGTGGTCCATTCGAAAAACATAAGGTAACATGTGGTCTGGAGGATCGCGAACCGAACATACGCGTTTTTGTAGTTCACCGCCGCGTCGGTACGTAGACAGACTGTGCTGTATTTGAATGCGGTATGCTCCGCCGTGCTAAGGAAAAACGCCGTATGAACCTTCAGGCGTTGCCAAATTTCCAGTTATAAAACACGAATTTTCTGGTAAACTTATGAATATTTTTCTTCCAATTTTTCGGATAATATTGTTCACAATTTCACCGAAAGTTCCTGAAAATTTCAAGGAAAAATTTTCATAACTTTCCTTAAAAATGAACATTTTATTGAAGGAAAGGCAACTCTCGAATGATCATACGGCGTTCTTCCTTAGCACGGCAGAATAACTCTCGCATTGCGTTTGGTGCAATGCGAGAAGTATTCATGCGGTGTAGTAGGCGCTGATATGCGTCTGACGCCGTCCGCACTGTCTGGCGCAATGCGTGAAGTATTCCTGCAGCCTTGCAGGCGTTGATATGAGCTGGCCGTCAACCGCACCCTGTTCGGCGCGATTATTTGAACTCGCGTCAGGATAATCACAGCATCTTACGATGGGACTTAAAAAGCCCATGTTAAGTTTCGACGCCTTATGAGCATTCCAATGGAGCGGCGTTCTTCCTTAGCACGGCAGTGCGGGGACGTATTTTCGTGAAAGACAACAAACCAATATCATTCCTTGAAGTTTTCACAGATTATTCTTCATACAGAGAGGAAAAATCACGGAAATTTTCAAGAATGGGTCAGTTGCGCTGGTCACAGAATCGTGTTTTGATGCTTGATTCTTGTAGATTAGCGGAAAATAATAGGATTCGTCTAACCGAAAATTTCTGCGTTCAATATTATCCGAGATATCGCCTTTCGAAAAGTCAGGTTTTTGACGTCATCCACCGCGGCAATGACATCCTTGGTTTCTTCCTCTTTTGTTCGATCAGTGATGCAGAGGGTGCAACGCGAAAGTTTGAGGACGTTAAACGTATAAACAAACTCAAGAAACAGATGGATTCGCACTTTAAAAAGCCTCTTACTAGGAGATAACGCACTCGCCGCGAAGAGATTATGCTGTCAGTCAGTTCACCTCAGCTTGTTTTACGTTTAACGTCGCTGAAGCTTCGCGTTGCACCCTCTGCATCACTGATCGAACAAAAGAGGAAGAAACCAAGGGTGTCACTGCCGCGGTGGATGACGTCAAAAGCCTGACTTTTTAAAGGGCGATATCTTGGTTAACATTGAATGTAGAAAGTTGCGGTTTGAACTGATCTTATTATTTTCAGCTAATCTACAAGAATCAAGCATCAAAATACGATTCTGTGACCAGTGTAATCGACCCATTGGCGTTGAGTAGTTTTCTATGTAAAAAATATAAAGTATGACAAAAAGCCTGCGACGTCGCAAACCGAAATACGTGGCCTGGTAGTTTCACGGTCCAGATAGTGATTTTTTCTTCTCAATCTGTTGGTATCTGACTTGAAACTTCGGTTCGCTCCTGAAGGATCTATATTTCGTATTTTTTGGGTGATTTTAGCGCCAAAGGCTGCCGAAGTAACCTCTGCATTCTGCAAGCTGTAGTTATCTCATTTTTCTCCATCCCTAGAACCGGTATACCCGATTTCATCACATTAGAACTTGCCAAAATGATACATTCGGCAATACTCTTCCCACGGCGCATAGCGACGGTGAAACTACCAAACCACGTATCTCGGTTTGCGACGTCGCAGACTTCCTGTCATAATTTATTTTTTAAATGAAAAACTACTTGACATCCGGTCTTGAAAATGTCTGTGATTTTTCCTCTTTGTGCGGAGAAAATTCCGTGAAAATTTCAAGGAATGATATTGATTTGGTCTACTTCAAAAAAATAAAATAAATGTGAGCGTAGATTTTTAAACACCGCAAACGAGATGGTTTGGTAGTTTCACCGTCGATAGTGGATTAAGTCAATGGAGAAGGTCGGACACGAAATCTTCGACAAGAACTGCTAATTTAGGGGTTTCTTTTGTCAAATTTTAAACTTGAAGAAGTGCTTCTGGAAGAAAATTCTACAAGAAAAGCAAAGGAACCATTTTCAAAACCTCAACTTTTGTATCGACGGAGTTATAAGCATTTAAAGTTTTCACATCACGTCCGCTCACTACCATCGATCCGTTCCGCTCTGCCGTGCTAAGGGAAAACGTCGTATGAGCCTCCAGGCGTTGCCAAATTTCCTTCGATAGAGCACGGATTCCCTGATAAACTTATGAATATTTCTCTTCCAATTTTTCAGAGAATATTGCTTGTATTCCGATCTAAAGTTCCGGAAAATTTCAAGGAAAAATATTCATAATTTTTCTCAAAATTGAGCATCATATCGAGGGAAATTAGGCAACTCTCGAATGTTCATACGGCGTTCTTCCTTAAAGCGGCAGCACTGTGCGGCGTGCTTTTCTTTTCGCTTACCCGTCGGATCTGCAAAGGTACGCGCGCGTCAAAGTCCAACGGACGACGAACGAGCCCACCCCCTTTTCATCCTTACTTTTCGAGTCGCCCGCATCCCCCCCCACCTCACCCCATCACAGCGTACCTATTTAATAAAAAAAAAAGTATAATTGTGCAAATGCCGTGTAACAATTTAATCGCTTCGAGTCAAACATCGGCCGGATCAAGTCACTCCTCATTATTTATTATTTCCCCCTCCCCTCCGCCGTTCCCCCTCCCGTGAGCTTATTTTAAAATACGGGCCCGTCCCCGGGGGAGGGCACCAATAGTCGTAAACTTTCCTCGGGTTCGACGGGGAGGGGGAGGGGATAAATGGGGAGGTGAGGGGGGGGGATCAAATTTCAACGGAGAAACACGTTGCGGTACAACTTTATTGAATCGGATCGTATAAGCCTGCCTTTTCTTTTTTCTACCCCCTCCCCCTACCCGTCGGGCACTACTCGCTCATCTTCAAACTCGGATCGCCCTTCGATATTTCTGCATTTGGATGGGGCTTAGCGGACGGGCTTATCTACATTTATCTACATCTATATCACATTGAGAGAATTTTGGGGTGAAAAGACCTATGTGCTTTAGTCCAGGATTGCTGATATATTAACAGGGTGTGTACCGTCATGAAAAACCGAAGAAACCGGATCATCAGGAGTACGTCAGTTGCGCTGGTCACAGAATAGTGTGTTGATGCTTGATCCTAGTAGATTAGCTAAAAATATTGAGATCTGCCCAAACCGCAACTTTCTACGTTCAATATTAACCGAGATATCGCCCTTCGAATAGTCGGGTTTTTGACGTCATCCACCGCGGTACACCCTTGGTTTCTTCCACCGTGGTTTGATCAGTCAGGGAGACACACATTCGCACTGGTTACTCTACAAAACCAAGGGTGTCACTACCGCGATGAGTGACGTCGAAAACCCAACTTTTCAAAGGGCGATTTCTCGATTAATATTGAACACAGAAAAATGCGGTTTGGACAGATCTTAATATTTTTAGCTAATCTACGAGAATCTAGCATCAAATCACAATTATGTGACTAGCGCAATTGACCCTTTTTATTATTAGGAACAAACAGGAAAATATTAGGAAAATCCAAAGTGAAATTTTGTATATTATTTGTATGATATTTTAAACATATGTTATAACGTAGACTAAGTCAAGTTGCATTGGCCAATCGGCGCGATTTTTTGGTGGCCTAGACCGGCATTTAGCTAGTTTCCCTCAGGATTGGGTTGAAAATTAGATACTCAATTCTGATTGGTCAAAATGCCTACGGTGATACAACAGTCATTTGGATCGCATTTAGCAAAAAAGGACCAGCGCGATAACAGTGTTTTCAAAACTATGCGACCCCTTCTTTCCTTTCAAAAATACTGAATTAGAATTCACGAAGAAAGAAATTAGAATTAGAATTAGATTTTAGAATTTATTTAGAATTTACACGATTATTTGCTTTTAAATTGACAATTTCTCGGTGCGAAGCAAAAAAAATTGTTGCTCTGATCAATTTTTTAGATATTTATAAAGATTCAACATTTTTACAGCACATTAATCGCCCTGATTTCTTTTTGCTAAAATCCATCCATCTATCCAAAAAATTAAACGAATCCAGTCTCGAAAATTCGCCCTCTGAGTAGTCTACGGTTCGGATGGAGTCAACACAACATTGGACGCATTTCTGCCACACGGAAGTACGTGCATTAAGACACGATCCCTGAGACCCGTAAGAGTATATGCTAAACAGGGCTCACGTCATAATGCATAGTTCCGTTTGACAGAAATACGTCCAATTGTATCAAGGAACCAAGTCCTTTGGGTTGATCTGCCGAAAGAAATATTAAGAGAAAGAAAGACTGGACACGGAAATTTTGAGCCGCGGTAGAGCTTTGCGGTCTCGGCAACAGCGCGGGAAAATCGGAACGGATTTGACTAATTTGTCTCTGTGCGGCAAGTGCACAGAGGACTGTCACCGGTGCCACACGCTAATAGACATATCAGGTTGTTCGGGTGAGATCGCATGCCATGCCGTGCCACCAGTCAACGCTCCAAGCTCCACCGCTCACCGCTCCCACTCTCCACCAGCCACCACTCACCGCTCAACTCTTCAGAGCAACTTCCCCCGATGTTGCCGTGTCCAGAGACAATATATTTTAAAGGCCGCGTACTAACAATTGAACCAGGTGAGGTGAGAGCTAAGCTCGGGGATCATCGCTACTTTTCGAATGACGATGATTGATGAGCAACTTGTTGAGAATCAAATTTGCCAGGTGATGATTGATGAATGCACGGGTAGATGAGCACTTTGATAGGTGATTTTTTTCAGAATACAATAGGGCTGCTAAACCAACTCTTAGGTCTTGATTCATGATTAGGCGGATCTGCGCCTTGACTTTCCGAAGCGTTAATTTTGGTGACGTTGAGTGTCAGATTAAAAATTCAAGGTTCAAAATCCGGCAAATATTTCATGAAATTATTTATTTTCCTTATGTTTCAAGTAAGTTGCTGATACGCCCTACACGCAGTCTTCGTCGGAACACTTTAGGCAGTTCGAAATCAGACTTTGCAACAATTGTCTTCACTACAAAATTTCACATCGAACCTGAGCGTTGACCCCCGAAAGTAACCGTTACACTATAAGGTAGACAGTATTGCAGGGTCCCTAAAATACTCGTATATTGTCGCTGGTTACGTACACAACTATTCGTGCTTCACCATGGATGCCCACGTCGTCACCTTCCGGCCACAGTATCACAAGCGCCATGCGACGTTTAAAAATTTCCGCCGTCCTTTTATTTTTTCACAGAAAAATTGTTCAACGAAGCTGTCAGGAAATTTCACTGAATTTCTTTTGTGCTGCCGATAAAATTCAGTGAAAATTTCAAACACATTCAGCGAACAATTTTTCTGTAAACAAATGAAATGGCGGCGGAAATTTGGAAACGTCGCATGACGCTTGTGATACAAGAGGGGGACGATGAATCCAAAATTACGAAGACACATCTGCTCTGCGTGTTCTTCTCTGTTCTGTTTCTGTCATCTGCAATTTAGATGAACTCATCAATGCAACTAAAACAGCAAATTTGCTTTTAATTAATTTTGCTTTGGTCCAAGAGCGAGACATAATGAGAGAGCCGTCAGTGAGCAAAAATGCTCGTTGTTCAAGACACAATGACCGCAAGAAGCTTTATTCCACTATGGAGCCCACGAGAGCAGTACCCTGGTAAAAATTGGCAGTAGAATCTGTGTTCCAAAATATCATAGACCTACAGCCGGCTGTAAGATTTCCAATAGCTTCTTTGGCCGGCTACACAATTTCTTATTGCCTTTTACAGCCGATGGCGACTAAGCAACAGCCAGGCGACAAAGTGTATGCTAAACATTACAAATTACGGATGCTAGTACTTAGTGAGTTTTTGTACTACTGTTCTCTTTTTGGGCCGTAGTATCTTGATTTATTTTGCGAGGAAAGCTCCGTACTTTTGATGGATGCCTGCATGCCATTCCTAATATATTAGAGCGCCTTCAGTTTCGTATGATACTGTGCAATAGGTACCTCTGGTGCGAAATAGTTGCTTCAAGCGCCGTGGCACGCTAGGTCGAGAAACGCGCATTGGCGCCTACAAACCCAACAGGGATACTTCACGCGTTGCGCAATGGGTGAAGTATCCCAGTTAGGTTTGTAGGCGCCAGTGCGTCGCCGCTCCGCTTTGTGTTAGGCTCCGCTTTATATTTAATTTGGTGGAGTCAACGTTATTCAACTCATGATTTTGAAATGATGGCACATCTGGTTTGGATTATTCTCATTTTAATTGATGAAAAAAAAATGTATTAAAGGAAAATTTAACGTGTGTTTTGTAAAAATTAAGGTGGTTTCGTATCAAACTTAATTATTTCCAAAGCACACAAATTTCTACACAATTTCTTATAGCCTTTTAGAATCGATGGCGAAAATGCAACAGCCAGGTGATAAAGTGAAAAGCCCGGCGATAAAGTGAAAGGCGATAGGAACTATAGCCCGACTGCATAATTTTTGATCGCTTCGTATTGCCCGGCCGTATGATTTTCTCCGTGATATGATTTCTCATTCTACAGCCAGCTATATGATTTTCTGTAGCCTCCTTTAGCCGGCTATAAGAATTCCTATGGTATTTTGAAACGCAGCTCTTATCGCCAATTTTTACCAGGGTAGGTACTTTGAAGTCAAATGGTGTCTTTTCCTGCCAATTTCTGAACTAGAAATTTAATTTGTATGTCCAAAATACAACCATGAAAGCATGCAAAAGACAACATTTACGACTGTTCTGCCTAACACTATTTAGCGTCACATGAAAATAGAAAATAACCCTCTGCACTCCAGTTGAAAATAAAATTCGTCGATTTTTAATCATCGGACAATTTCTGAGTCTTTCGGATGACAAAGAACGTAGGTTTCTTATAATAAAATTTTCCGCTTAGACGCTGCTGATTCCATTTTCTCAAAACCTCATTCTTACAGTTACGGCTCTCATCACTATTGGCTTCCGTTGCTTGTAGCATCAAATGTGCGGTAGCAATAGCTATATTTGGATACAACTATTCGTGCTTTACGGATGCCCCTATTGCATACCCAAAGTTATGAAGGCGCGTTGATTTTCCTTCAGTTCGTTGTAGCGTCAAATGCGCGATAATAATAGCAACATTCGGATACAACTATTCGTGCTTTACGGATATCCCTATTGCATACCCAAATTTATGAAGGCGCGTTGATTTTCTTTCAGTTCGTTGTAGCGTCAAATTCGCGATAATAATAGCAACTTCCGGATACAACTATTCGTGCTTTACGGATATCCCTACTGCATACCCAAAGTTATGAAGGCGCGTTGATTTTCCTTCCGTTCGTTATGTGTCCGTTCGATATGGGATAGGGTCTAAGGTCTCTTCCGCCATGGTCTCTTTAGTGCGATGAGCGTGAAGCATTCGATGCAGATCGGCATTCCTCTCTCTGACGTAAGGGCGTATCTCAATTTCCTCTTGAGCACCAAAAATAATTAATTTATATGTATATGTAAAACATTGCTCACGTGGAAATGGACCATTAGACTGGGTACAAATTTCAGCATTCTGATACATGTTTCTTAACCAAAATTCCACGTAGAACACGATGCGGACAACGAAAATTACCGAAATGAACTCCGTACGAAGATATTTAATGATTCTTGATGCGTGAATTCAAACCACCCGCTCATGAAAACTCAATGCTTTACGTGATTCACATCGGGCGCTAAACGTTATCATGACAGTATCTGCGATTTAAAAATCTGGCAACCTCAATTTTGACGCTGTGGCTCAGCTGTAGCAAATTGCTTATAGTTTGAACAACACATGGTGGGAAATGAACATTGCTCGATTGAGAGGCTTGCTGAAACCGTTGGAGTGCGCGATTTGACTCGAGTAGAGCTTTGAGTTTCTTGTGAGCGGGCAGTTCAAATTCCTCGTAACCAATGTAAAATAAAAACGTTGATATCTTCGTTAGGAGTTAGTTTCAGTAATATTCGTTGCGCTAATCGTGTTCAATGTGAAATTCCGATTAAGAATCATGTATCAGATTGCTTAAATTCGTACCTTGTCTAGTGGTCCATTGAGGTTAGACCTTTTGTCAGGTGGGTAAGATGTGGATTACATTTAGCGATAAGGAACCAATATTCTGACTCATTTTAGAAACAACATAAATGCCATTGGTTTCCCTATGCAGAAAGGTGCTTTTATGGAAGAATCAGAGATAGTGGTTAGTTATCGCAAATTGTAATCCATTTAATGTGTGTTGCCACAATTTTAATTTTAGACGGGTGTCTCAACAGGGAAATTTCACCAGAAAACCAATGGAACCATTTTCAAACCTCTAGACCTTCAATTAATGGATATACAGTCCTTAATAGTTTCCAATCATGCACTACTGTGCAACGCAAAAAATCACGTCTAAAAAGAGACTGGGGGCCCCCTCCGGAAAAAGTTCTAAGAAACGATGTCTCATCCATGGCCGGATTTACCTACTCAGGCCCGCCACAAGGGGGGGGATACTGAGTCCTTGGTACCGGGGCCCGGGCCCTGGAGGGGCCCGTGACGCAGGTGACAAACCACTACGAATTCATGTGTAACCCTAGTCTCGAAGGGAAAAGTGAAAAAATTACCCTAAAAATTCCGCAAAAGGTGAATAAAGTTTCAAAAACACGCTAGGGCACTATACAATTTTTCTTACTTTTTTAAAGATTTTAAAGATTTTGAGTATATGTAGAATGATATTTTTAGTAACTGTGTTTCATTTTCTTCTGTTGTCGGATGCTAAGAGGCTCCTTTCTGGGCATCCTCGACTTCAATGGCTTAACTTCCTTGCCATAGACGTACGAAAGGGGAGTCCAGGGGGGCCCGGCTCCCCATAGAATTGAAAATTATCATCTGCCCCCTCAAAAAAAAATTTATAGATGTTTTGAATGCAACAATTCGGAAGTTTTTGGTGCTGAAAGTAAACAAAAAGGCGTAATTATTCTGCAGAAATTGATGGAAAATCTTCATCATAAGAGCTTCATAATGCGTCCAAATAGATTTAAAATTTCAAAAATTTCCCGGGGGAGGCCCCCCACCCCCCCCCCCCCCGGTGCTAGGGGCCCGGGCCAGAAAATTGGTACCAGGGCCCGAGATGGGATGTGGCGGGCCTGTACCTACTTGCCGCCCGCCCATGGGCCGCCTGTATTTTGCCGCCCTCTTCTCATTCATTTTGAAACATCAATAAAAACCATCAAGTGAACGTGCCGGAGGGGGAGGGGTGTATAAGACGCGTTCACTCGTGTTGGACACATTTTTTGCGTAAGCCCTGTCAACACTACTAGCAAAAGTTCACGGAACTTTGCGCGAAAGTTCAGTTCCGTAAACCTATCTCTGCGGGGACAAGGCCTTTCATTTGTAAGAAATGAACTAAAAAATTAAGAAAGAACAAACATAAATGTGGTTTAATAATTTTAACTTCCGCCGCCGTGCTGCGCTGACCACACTGTGTTTGGCGCAATGCGTGAAGTATTCATATAGTCTTGTAGGCACTGTGCGTTTCACGCCGCGCCGACCGCTTTTGACCGCACTGTATTTGACGCAATGCGTGAAGTATTCATGCAGTCTCGTAGGCGCTAATATGTTTTACATGCCGACCGCCGCGTCGAGGGCTTCTCCTTTTCATCTCAAGTCCTCGTCATCATTTCTCTTTGCGTCGCGCCGCTCCAGGCCAAGTTACGTGTTTGGTTTCTCTCTTTACGCAACTAATAAAGGTGCGCAGTCTTATGTATCACCGAAATATGACAAAATTAGAAATTAATGAACTCTCAGGAAATGAGAGATTTTGTCACCTCTTCTTGTTTGAATTTTTTTCTGAATTCGATTTTTTGCGTACCTGCATTTAAAAAAATTGCAAAATTTGCCGGCCCCTAATTTTGCCACCATGGGCCGCGGCCCATGTGGCCACCTCTTTAATCCGGCCCTGGTCTCATCCAACCAAGTTTTACAAATTTGTCACCAAATCTTACTTTCATAGCCGTTACTTAAATTTAACAAACAAAATTTTGCGAGCTTTTTTCCCCCCTTTCTAACGAATTTTGCCGCCCAAGATAACTGCCTTGGTCACGGACTCAGAAATTCAAGCATGTTTATAAGTAACAACGCTGGGTGGCTCAAGGAGAGTTAGCATTGGAAATGGCAACTTTCTACTCGCTGCAAGAAGCATGAAACGAATGCAAGTTTTTCATTCTCTCATTCTCATCCCTGACTTCAAGATTTTTTCATTTTTTCCATCTTTCTTTTTCCTTATCTTTTATTTTCATTCGGTTATCAGCCAAAAGTGTTTGACAAACGATGTGTCACAGACTCGTAAAAATACAAATCGGTATCATTTCCCCCTTCAATTCAGAGGCTATGCAATTTCAGGGACTCAGGTGCTTTTGCTTTTGACGTAAGAGGCTAGGTGAGGATTCTGTTCCATGCCGGCGAACAGGCAAGTTACACATGCATTTTTACATCCTGATGGTCTAAGAATATGTATATCTTAGATATCACGTAATTTGTATTTTTTCATTCTTCTCTAGTTTTTTGTTCTTTTATTTTATTCCCTGAGATCGCTCATGTCGCGTCGCATGCTTGCTATTACCACAAACTATCCGCGGGTGCAAAAAGTTTTTTGTTTTCACATCTTATCGTTTTTTTGGAATGGGCTCCTCTGTATGAAAAGTGTCATGAAGGTTTCCATCACATTTTTTTAGCTTGCTGTAAAGTCTCCTTCGGATATTTAGGAACCATTAAGAGTTTCTTTCACGTAGAAACGCGCTTGTACGTTTCCTGCAACAATAAAACAAAAATCATTGCGCGTTCACATTTATCTTCGCATTTTAGTTTACAAATTTGTTTCTCATTCATAAAATTGTGCTGCTGAACTATTTTTCCCCCTCCAATTCAATGTAGAACTTCCATATTTCATTGTAACTACAAAAGTTAGGTGAATTTAATGCAAAAAAAAACATTAGCAACCAAGGATATGAAGTTTTTTTCCTCTGCCTTTGAAGATAGAAAATGTTAATCCTATCTAAAAATGTAAAAAAAATAGATAAAACGTGTGAATAAATAAAAATGTGTATGTTGTGTGTCCAAAATGCAATCACGAAAGCATGCAGAAAGTAGCACTTACGGCTGTCTAGCCTAACTTGAAAATAATTAATACCCTTTTTATGTAATTGAAATAAAATCGGTCGATTTACAATCATCCAAAGGGTCATTTGGAAAATTGGTGGCAATTTGACAAAGAACGGAGGCTTCTTTTCATAAAATTTTCCGCTCGAAAGCTATACTGAGCCCATTTTCTCAAAACTTCATTCTTGCTCTTACGACATTCTTCGCTATTACGGCAGTAGGAGTTTAGAGGCAGGTTGAAATTACAACGCACCCTCTATCGGCTGAGCACTTAAGGGGGTGGTCTACCCAAAAAATTTCAAAATTTTTCATTATTTTCCTCCAATTCGTTTGTGATTTTCAGTAGCTCTTTGTCTAGAAAACCCAAAAAGCAGTCAGATTTGTTTTCTGTTTTTTTGAAAGACTTTCGCGAGTCTTGAGGGAGACATCTCGGGTTCTATTATTTTTAGAGACCTCTTTTTTTTCAAAAAAAAGCTCATTATTTAGGCTACAAGTTGTTAAGAGAAATTTTCAATATTCTATCTTTTTCATTTTGAGCTCGCCCACTCGGGAGAGCTCTTTGCGATCGATTTCTTTTAGCATTGGTAGTGTCCGTGGCGACGAATGGATGGTTCTCGTTGCCGTCGGAGGAACGGCCAAAATCCCATTGATTTCAAGGTCTAAAAGTTGAATTTTCGCGGGTTACAGTTTTCCTCCGTCGAACATTTCCGTTCCCTCATTCAACTGAGGATTAATTGTTCCTCGTTTGCTACACTAGAGAGCAGCACTTTCCAGTGGCCGAGCATATCATAGCATGTTGCTATGGTTTTATATCAAATAACCTAATTGTATGTTATCATCCTCTTATCTTTTCAATGCAGTTTTTGTGAGCAGTTGTACTTGCAATTGTTATTATTTCTTAAAATAAAAAACATGGTGACCTCGACGTGATTTAATAATTTGTTCAATTAATTTTAAGTTACTAAGACTAAGATTGAGATTTGCGCATAATTAATGGATAATCCTTAAGATTGCCGTTATTGGTACCATAGAAGGTTAATTAACCTCAAAATAATTGCATGCTTGAGAGCTCGGTTGAGACTCGCATTGGGATCCTTTCAGAGTTTGTTTAAACCTCATATAAGAATGCTTTAGGATTCGTTTGAGCCCCTCGCATCAAGAATGCTTGGGAATTCGTTTGAGCCTCGCATTTAGAACGCTTGAGAATTCGTTTGAGCCTCGCATTGAGTTTCTTTAGAGTTCGTTTTAACCTTAAAATACAGATGCATGAAGTGCTCTTTCGAGCTCCGTGCTATTTATAGTGCGCGAGGTGCTCCATTGAGCCACCCCATACCTACAAAGGCGTGATGTGCTCCATTGAGCCACTCGCATACAAAGGCTTGAAGTGGTCTCTCGAGCTCCACGCTAAAATTCAAGTGAATTCCTTTTCAGCTCTTAGTGTATACCATAAGTATTGTGTAAGAATTATGGCAGAAACGTTCCTCCAAACCGTGCTAAATTATAGTTTCTTTGAACTCTGTGCCGATAAAAATTCAGAATTCCAGACTGCCAGCTTAACAAAGTATAACCTTAATTCAAGTTGGCGACTTGATTTAAAAAAAAAAATTAAAATTAAATCATATGATTTCATTACATTGTTGACAAGTTAAGAAAAAGCTTATCAACGATGAAAGCCAGAAACAAAAATGCGATGGCAAAAATAGCCATTGCAACATTTGCCGCAAAATCACATTCATAAAAGATAATTCCATTTCTCTCTCTTTATTTCTCTTTATTTATTGTAATGTGAAAAATTTGTCATATGAAATTACGTCATAACATTTTGCATCGGCATGTAACCTCTGATAATTGGGTAAAGATTCATTTAATACATATACAATTTCAGAAAAAATCATTAATAGTTGTTAATAGTTTCCCAAAGGCGAGCTCTCCAACACAGTAGTGTTGGAACCAGCAGCTTGTTTAAAATTATGAATAAGCTCAGATGATTTGAAAAAATATAAAAAATTAGAAATCTTTATTTATAACATACTTCCACTCATGTAACCAAAAAATCCTCCGGACACTCTGTGATAGACATACTTAGACACATAAAGAGCCAAAGAACATCGACTATTCATTCATCGATACTTGAAAAATTTCCTTCACAAAATAACCTTATTTTTTCAATATTTTCCAGTTTTAAGGGGGGGGGGAATTTAGGGGAAATCATCGTTTGAGGTTACTACCCACCTTGTGCCGAAGTTGCAAGCCAAAAGCTTAAAAACTAAACAGTTCTTGGGGGGGGGGNGGTAGACTACTCCCTAAAAAAATTTAAGGATGGCTTAAAAATCAGGCCGCCGGAGTGAAGACTGAGCGGAAGCGGAGAAAAACGTGGCAACTTTGAGTTGCTCCACGGGTAACTTTGAACTGACGGTGACTGGATGAACCACGCGAGGGTGACACATTAATTGAGCTTTGTCCCGTAATTTATTGCCGTTCTTTTGAATTTACAACTATATCGTCCGTCGGTTCCCGGTCTCTCCGCATCATAATTAAACGTCTAACATAATTGTACATGTTAACTCGAGTATTTAGAGCCAGGCATCATCCTTCAAAGTAGTGAAAGACAGCTCTTTCTTCCCCGCTATTTAACGAGAGGAAAGTTTATCCCTTCGCTCAGAGACAGTGCAGTGCAGTCTTACGAACTTCTAGCGTCGACGAATCTGCCGTGCCAAGGAAAAAAGTCCTACAAACATTTGAGAGTTGCCAAATTTCCTCCGATAAAATATCTATTTTTGAGGAGGGTTACGAATATTTTCTCTGGAAAATTTCAGACGATTTAGATCTACTAAAGAGGCTAATTCTCTTGAAAATAGAACGGGAATTATTCAAAAGTATTCCATAAAATTCGTTCCTAATCGATGGAGGTTTGGCAACTGCCGAAGGTTCATACGGCGTTCTTTCTTAGCACGGCAGAAATGGTAAATGGTAGTCACAGGAGTCCGGAAGACCGAAAGAAATAATGTATGTATTCTTCGATAAACTACAAAAACCCTCAAAAACATTTTTCGGGCAAAAAATCCGGTCGAGGAAATTGACGTGTCACTTCCATTTAATCAAGTTTAAGATAGGCAAAAACCTTTGATGAATTCCCAAGGTCCCTTAAGACTAATAATCATCAAAAAGTTCCAAAAACTTACTCGAAAGGAAAAAAATAAAATGAAAAATAAATCCCTTGCCAAAAATAAATAAAAAACCGATTTTGAGATAAATCCCTCGAATGAACTCGAATGTATCGGTAGCAAGTAAAATGTGATCGACTGACTGCATTGCTCTTTCTAGTCTTGAATCTGGATTTTCCGCCCAAAACAAATCGTCCGTAGAAATTCAACTTCAACTACAATGCCCGTTTGTCTTCTTTGTCTATCAATTGGAACTGTGTGCATTATGACGTGAGCCCTGTTATGCACATATTCTTATGGGTCTCAGGGCCCATGTCTTAATGCACATAGTTCCGTTTGGCAACATTAGAATGCTCATGCGGCGTTTCTCCTTATCAGGGCAGTATTGCTTAATTTTAACCCTCCCTACAAGTAGATCACATTTAGCAGAAAGGAACCAGCGCAATTACAGTGTTTTCAAAACTGTGCAACTTCTTCTCTTCTGTAAAAAATTCTCCAAACATGTACAGTATTAAAATTTACACAATTACTATCCTCTATATTGACAATTTAAGGGTAGAAAGCAAAACATATTTGTTACTCTGGGGGCTTTTCCAGATAAGCACGAAGAAACAACATTTTTACAACTCTGTGATCGCGCTGGTTCCTTTTTGCTGAATGCGATCCAAGTGGTCCATTTTCTAGGGCAGTTTGGCAACCTCGCCGAAGATTGACGCAATGCACACGGCCTCCGCGCAAGGATGGGTGAAAACGGCGCGTAGGCGAGTCCGCAAGTCAATCTTAGTTAGAGGCAAGATGAAAATCCAGAAAGCACTAAAAAATAATGGGGCCGCCGTGCACCCCGCACCACCCCACCCCCTCCCACCGCGGAGGCAGCGACGATTCCCGGCCAGGCGTTAACCAGGGGTCGAGGGACCAGGGGGGTGGGGAGGGGGCAATTTTCCAGGGGGTGGCGCAGTTAAGGGGTGTCGGGAGGCTCGGAGCGACCCTTACAGATGGAACCTAATGAATGAATGTAGGATCGAGTGAAAAGAGGATCGCGAATCGTTTAAAACGAGAGGGGATGAAGGGGCGAAGGGGGGGGGCAACTCGAAGGGGTTGAAATAAAGCTCTGATAAGGAATTACGAGACAGTGGAAACAAGGAATGGCAGAGGCAGAGGCGTCGTCGAATGGCGGCGCGGCTAATGTGTAATGGATTTAATTTGCAGTTTCCAGTCGGGAGTTTTGACTAAAATAATAAGGCTAATACAGATATGATAATAAATCTGGAGGGATTGAAAGTGAGCGGCGAACAATGGTGCAAGTCGTTTTATTAAAGGCGTAGAAGCTAACTGCTCTGCCTTCCGCCCGGTGCCCGACCCCCCCCCTCCGCCCCCCTCCAGAACCACCTTCCGGCCGGGGGCTCCGCTGCCAAATTTTCCGCACCCTCCCTCCCGCCCGCCCCACAGTGGAACGAGCTTATAGAAGAGGTCGCACGTGAAATATTTGACTAAAATTTCAACTTTTCATGTTAATTTCGTCACGAATTCAATTTCAAGGGGCGTTTCTGAGAGGAAATTTCACGGAAAAACCAATCATACTGCACCAAGACTATTTTGTTTCGTATTTACAAAATGGAGACGTTGCATGTGTGAGGAATTTGCGATTTGACTACTGATTCTAATGTAAAAGTTCGCGAGGAACACGATGGTGCCACTGGTTCTCTCTGAAATCAACTCCCAAGCTCAAAAAAAGCTCTCAAGTTGAGGCCAAAATGGAGGGGATATCCCACGCTATCCTGAGAGTCCACCTCTACATCAAGACAAACTCTCCATGCAAAGATAGGGAGCAAATACATTAGCAGGGTTGCCGTGTATTCAGTTTTAGATTCCCCAAATAAAGTGGGAGCCCTGTCAATGTATTTGCTCCCTATCTTTGCATGGAGAGTTTGTCTTGATGTAGAGGTGGACTCTCAGGACAGCGTGGGATATCCCCTCCATTTTGGCCTCAACTCGAGAGCTTTTTTTGAGCTTGGGAGTTGATTTCAGAGAAAACCAGTGGCAACATCGTGTTTCTCAAGAACTTTTACCTGTAAGAGCCAATGGTCAAATCGCAAATTCCTCACACATGCAATATCTCCATTGTAAGCTTTCAAAGTTTCCAGATTTTGTCCGATTGCTCCTATTGACTCGGTCCATTGTGCGCTCGAGGGACAATATTCGTCGTTTCCCGCACGAAGGAACGTAAGTCCATTCCAACGTTGCAAAATTGACTCGAACAATTCACTTTTTTACGAGAATGTACCTTCGGAATTTTTATTTCGAAAATTTATCTGATTTTTGCATGGGATCATGAGTAAAATCAGTGAAATTTTCATCAAAAAATATCCAAGTTTCTCCAGGTGAAAATGCAAATTGCGCGGGAACATTTGGCAACATTGATACGCAGTTACGCTCCTTTGTGCAGGAGGAATCCCTATGCACATAGTTCCTTTTAGCATAAATACGTCCAATCAATTGGAAGAGCCCCTATCGCCCAACAACCCATGCCTGTTTTTTTCCGCACCCGAGAAGTGCCCGTTCTGCAATCGGACGTATTTATGCCAAAAGGAACTATGTGCGTAGGGATTGCGTGATACATAGTTCCTTTTAGCATAAACACGTCCAATTAACGCCACAATTGCGGTTATAACTCATTTTTCGTCGTTCACCTCATGAAAGAACGTAACTTAATTTCAATGTTGCCAAATTTCTCCTTGCAAATAGCAGTTTTACCTGGAGAATCAAGGAAATCCCACTAACTTTTCCTCTCATCTCATGCAAAAATCAAACAACTTTTATAGAAAAACTGCTGAGATCCACTCTTGAAAAAATTCGAATTGTTCGATTCGATTTTGCAACCTTTGAATATAGTTACGTTCTTTCGTTCGAAGAACGACGTTTTAAGAAAATCTCAAGATTTTACATTCTCTAAAAAGACTTTGGAAAATAATCCTTTTTAAAAACCAATGAAAGTTTCATGCTCGAAGCCATCACAATGCCACTCATAGTCATAGCGCAAGGTTTTCTGTTAATCCCATCGCACACGTTTTTGTGGATATCTCTTTCTCAGTGGCGCGGCGCACAGTGCGGCCCTCTGTGGACAAAAGTCAAAAATTCACAATTCGACATCTGAATATTTTTTCCGGAATTTGTTATCTTAATGATATTTCTGACTCACTATGATGGTTCATTTTCAAATTTTCCGCTCAAAACTACCTCAAATGTGGGTAGCTAGTGAGCAGGAAATAGGTCGGGAATCACTGGTCCGTAAGAAATACACGGAAAAAAGACGTCAACTTCAAATGGAGATTTCTCGCTTGAAACGCAAAACGCTCCGAGTGGTTGACATTTTCTTAATCCTCAGCTATCCAACTTCGATTCTAAGACAAAGATGTTGCGACTTTTTGCGACTATCAGAGATATTAGAAGTTAAAGTTTGGGTGTTTCACGTTGCTTTTACATTGTTAACACAGGGCTAATTCGAGGTTGCCAACTTCGAATGAACTTTTCTTGAAAAATACGCAAAAAAACCTGAGGTATAACATTTTCTTATTCCTCGAGTGTTTTACTTTGATAGTGCCAAAGGGTTTTCCGATGTCGGTGCTGTTATCTTCATTATTTAAAGTTAAGTGTCTTTTGCCGATTTTTGTCCGCATCGTCCATAAAGGTGCCGCACTGTGCGGCGTGATTATCGACTATCGATATTTTCCCATCTGAAGCTAAGGTGAAGAATCGATTATTACGGAGTTCCCTTGCGAAAGCCCTGATAATCGATCTTTTTCCATTGGTACGAATGGCGTCTCGATCGATACATTGAAAATCACCCTTCGCCCCTGCTCTTTCTATGATAAGTCCAGCTTTCGGTGAAGTTTCACTCTCCATACTTCAGCTTCTTCGCCTATCTTATCTCTATTGATAATCTTAGTGATAGCCTGGTGCTGTGTTGCCATATTTGGTGCCTTATTTTTCATCGGCTCCTTTTAACCAATCAACGAGCGTCACATATCTGTGGTTGCTGACGATGGTCTGTCAGCTATATATACCAGTGACAGGCATAACCCTCTGTTCTTTCTCCATCAAACGAATTCATGCTCAAGTGCAAGTGTGCGTTCGTTACAAGTCAAAGTATTCGGTGTGGTTGGGTGCATGGTACTTCGTTACTTTTGAGCCGTGTGCGGTATTAAGTGTTTAAGTGATAAGGTTTATTCAATTTAAAGCCTTTAGAATGTTACTGCACCAGTACCTTTTGTGTGTGAAGGTACCACGTACTTTGGAAAAGCAGCAGTTTTTTGTGGTGTCTACAAGATAAAAAGAGAATATTAGAAATTCTTTGAAATCAAGCAGCAATGATGCATAGAGAAGAAAAGGAGGTGTTTGAATTTGAAGGAATTTTGCGTTTTCCAAATTATTTTCATGTTGAATTTTGGAATTAGCTTTATTGTAGTTTTGTTAAATTTTCTTAGCAAAGGGGCAGCCTCTGTAATTGGCTGGGTGACCTGAATCTCCACAGTTTGCACACTTAGGACTCGCCAAACGCTTATAGGGACAAAAGCTGTCAGGTGCTTACCAGCACACTTCACACACCTGGCTTGTTTCCAACAATAGGCCTGACTATGTCCATAAGATTTGCACCTCTTACATTGAATGATGTTCTTATTTTTTACTTTTATGGGTTCAATTTTAACTAGCATTGAACATATTCCTTTAATTTTGTAAATTTCATCAATAGGTTCCTGCTTTGGGATACCTGAGCGATATCACCACCAGTTTTATTTACAGATTTAAGTTGTTGATCAGTTTTAGTATTCCATTTTTATTGATTCCAATGTGATACAACGGACAAGCCCAAAAACCTACGATCAAGAGAAAGATGTAAAATACTTAAAACCTAGGCTCAAGTCAGCTCATTACGTAGAAAACGTTTATTCATATGTTTTACTCTTTTCATCATTTCCGCATCGGTGATGTTATTTACGTGGAGTTCTGGACCCGGGTAGTTTTTTGTGGTGTCTACAAGATAAAAAGAGGATATTAGAAATTCTTTGAAATCAAGCAGGAATGATGTTTCAAAGCAATAAATCGGACAAAAGAGCAATCGTAAAACTAAACCTTGAAACAATTGGTATATCAACAGGAAAAGGAGAAACCAATTATACACATTTTCTTTCCGGTGGTATTTCATGACGTGTTGGTAGAAATAGTATCGTAAAATATTACAAAATAACGAAAATTTTACACCGGGCTTTGGAACGATGATTATGCAAAAATTGTGGATGGTTCGTGGACGATTCCTGATGAACTGCGGTGTGGGACACGTTAGAGCCTCTTCGCTGCCATATCCAGCGGGAATGTGCCGAGGACCTCGCACTAAAACCACTCTTGCAGCGAGGGGTGGGTACATGACTGAATGTTGAAAGTAATGTCAGGACGACAAGAATCTAAAATCGATATATTACACGTCGCACATAGGGCTATGTCTTGAAAGGTTTTTTAACAATCAGGCTGCAGCACTTTGAGTGCACTACGGTGGTGCCTTCCTTACTCGTTACGCAACGATTGGAAGGAAACTGCTCAGTCCCAAAAGTGACGTCGATCTCATCGAAGTGTAGGTTACGCTAGTGCTAGATAGGATACGCTTGTTCCGGAACACGGGACGTAGGTCTCTCTCCTTCGTTATCAGATCAAAACACACCGTTGTGATGTCAGTGAATGTAGGATCTGGAATTTTTTTGGGAATTGTGGAATTTTCTGTGGGAAGAAAATGAGGATTTAAAACAAGAAGAGGAAGAAGAAGGATGAGCAGGAAACTTTAAAATTTTTTTTTTTTTTTTTTTTTTTTTTTAATATAGCAATTTTATTAGTTCTTTACAACTTGAAGAATTGTCAGACAGTGACAATCCTCGAAAGTGGGAAGAAGAGGTGCAATAAAGATATAAACAGTGCAGTTATTAATATTTACATTAGTCTTAACCTAATTTTTACTAGTTTAACTTAAGTACTAAATATCTTTATTTTATTTACTTAGAATTATCTAGATTAGTCTATTCTATTACTATTCCCGGCACCATCAGTGATATTACTTCGGGAGAAACTTTATAATTGGATGAGTAACTTTGTTTTGATACCTTACTATATACCCACCCAACTCTCTAAAAACCTTAAAAAAATCTTACTATACACTCTTATTCTTTAAACCCCTTGTACTATTAATATAACCCCCTCTGTCTATAGATGGCTGTAAATTACTATCTTAACAATAATAAAGGAATAGAAGCCAAAAAAAACTCAAAAAAAAACTTTGTTTTGAGGACAGGTATATATATATTTATGTTTAAATACAATAACAGGTTGAAACAAAACAAAGGAAAACAAGCTGAATCAAGTAGTGATTATTGATCGGTGGTTTCCCGCCGCAACTTTTCCCACGGGAAGAAAGTAAGGAAATAGAAAAAGAAGAGGAAGAGGCTGGAAACACTAGAATTTTGAAGAATTTGGCTGCATTGACAATGAGAGAATTACTTATACGCCATGACCTGACAGATATTGCGTGATGTAAAAATCAGGGTTTTCTGACGGTTGAAAGGTATGAGAGACTGGAAGGTACAAGAAGCGTGGAATAACGTACGTGGCTCAGGCCTGGTGTTGGTAATGACATCATTGGTGGATTTATCGAGAAGTCTTCAGATGATGTGGCCTCTGCGTTAACCTATCAAGAGGCCCTCACATACATAAGGCTTTATCCCCGGTGGGTGTCCAGTCTTTTTTGTTTTTAAAAAAAACAATATATTGTATCATTTCAATTTGTAAGTTTTTTTCACCTGTTTCCATTAATTTTTGAAGAATTGGCTGCATTGAGAGAATTACTTATACACGTTGTCATTAAAATATAAATAAAAATGAGTGTTGAATCAACCAAGTAATGTGTATCTAATTTAGATATAAAATGATCAGAAAGCTATACCTATTGAACATTTTGTTAGTGTGATAAAGAAAAATGAATAGAATAACTCTTAAGTAAACCACAAAATCCAATTGAATATAAGGTGACCTCTATCTTGGTAGAGTTCGAATGTAGGGTTGTATTCATAGTTGTTACATATCGACGGTGCAAGTCGGCAATCACATAACTCGGTTTGCGACGTCGCAGACTTCCTGTCATACTTTATTTTTTAAATGGAAAACTACTCAACGGCAATTCTTTAAAACTGTCATGATTTTTCTTCTCAATGCGAAGAAAATTCTGCAAAAACTTCAAGAAATAATGTCAATTTGCTCTCCTTTAAAAAAATGACGTAGAGGCGGAGATTTTCAGACACCGCAAACGAGTTATGTGATTGCCGACTTACACCATCGATATACATGAAACAACGCCAGTCCTTGAAGAGGCTCCACACGTTCTATATTGTGATTGCGGGAGGACAGGGGAGGTCTTTTACCGAGGAGAATAATTAATTAATCTAATGTAAGAGAACAGCTTCGGATATAGATCCTTGCAAGGGATGGAAATTGAGGTAGATCCTGACCTTCCCCAAAGTTTGTAAATATCATGGATCAGCATACTCCAACTTATTTTGTACTTTTGGCAGTGGCAAGTACTTCTACTCGTAATACCTTGCAAGTCTCTGCTTCCGAAATTTTACCCTTGAATTATGGGGGAAATGAATGAAAATGACTTCCTTTTACGGCTTCGTTTCTCTGGCTCTTTAAATTTTCTTTAATCATAATGCCAACCATACAGGGTCCTCCTCAAGGATCCGTCTCAGGCATTGGCGAGGCGTGAATGATCGATTCTCCATATTTTCCCATTTGAAGCTATGGTAAAAAATCGATTATTAAGGTGTTCGTTGCGGACACCCTGTTTATCGATCCTTTTCTATGGGTTTAAATGGCAGATCAATCGATATCGTAACTCGGAGGTAGGAACGTATCTCCATTCCAAGGTTGCAAAATTGACTCAAACAATTAAATTTTTTACAAGCATATACTTGTGCAATTTTTGTCGAAAATATATCCGATTATTGCATTAGATCAGGAGAAGAATCAATGAAATTTTCAGTCAGAAGTGTCCAAATTGTCTTGAGAGATACGCCAATTACTATAGGTTTGGCTACATTGAAATATAGCACGTGCTTTTGTGACGAGAACGACGATATGGACGTATTCCCGTCAAAGGGAACTAGGTGCCTTAAGACATGAGCCCTGAGACCCATGAGAACACATGCATAACAGGGCTCACGTCATAATGCACATAGTTCTGTTTGACAGAAATACGTCTATATGATAGCTCCCGTCCACTTTTCCTCGGAATTACGTCATTTTGGGTCCTGGATGGCACAAACGGGCAGGAAGACCAGTTAGCAGAGTTTTTCTTGATCTTTGGTCAACTTAGATTATTCCTGAATTCCTCTCCTACATTTCCTCTCTCATTTCGTTTTTCCCCGTTTCCTCGTTTATTCCTGTTTAAAATCTTTGCAACCGCTATAAATGTAATCTTTTGGCTTAAAAATCAAAGTTTTATCGGAGGTTTGGCAACTCTCAAATATTCATACGACTCACAGTGCATCGAATCAATAGGAGAGGTCGGACAAAATTTGAAAATTTTAAACGCCTATAACTCCATCAATACAAGACTTTCAGGCTCTTAAAGTGGTTTCATTGGTTTTTCCGTGAAATTTTCATCCATAAGCACCCCTTGAAATTTAAAATGTGACGAAATAAATATAAAAATCCGCAGTTTCAGTCAAAAATTCCATATCCGACCCCTCTAAATGACTTGATCCATTGTGCGGCGTTTTTCTGTAGCACGGCAGTCTAGGGGATGGCAGGAGAGAGAGAGGGGGGGGGGGTAGTGCGGAACATTTGGATCACCCTGTATTGCCTCCGTAGGCCATTGTCAAGATGGTAGCCATACCACAAGCACGGCAGCGCAATATACTCAGAAAGTAGGAAAAATGGATGTATTTCTATCAAATGGAGCTACGTGCACTAAGACATGAGCCCTGATACCCATAAGAATATATGCATAACAGAGCTCACATCATAATACACATAGTTCCGTTTGGCAGAAATACGTCCAAATGAAAGAAATACCCCGGATGAACTAGACAGGAGACGGGCGACGTAGACTGCCTCCGTGCTGAGGAGAAACGCCGTATGCGCGTCCGCATGTTGCCAAATCTCCCTTTGGAAAATATCAATTTTTGGGGAAAGTTATGAATAGTTTGACTCGAAATTTCCCGACTCGCTGAAACAAGTTCCGAACAAACTTCTTTGAAAATCGGAAGAAAAACGCGCACGGATTTTCCGGGAAATCCGCGATTCCCGCGGGGAAATTCGGCAACTCCTGAATGCTCATCGGGCGTTTTCCCTCGAGAGAGGAGTCGTCTTTTTTTATGTCGTCGGTCGCTTACCGATGGCATCGCTGTGATTGCGACTGATGGTTACGCCCATTTTTCTCTATCCAATCACGGGATTACGCTACTAAAAAATTGTTAGAGGTTAGGTTTCACTGATGGTGCTCCATGGAGACACTCCGGACTCGGGTGACGAGTGATTGCGGCTGATGGCGTCAAAGCGTCACGTGACTGATGGTCTAGCTCAGTTTGACAAACTAAGCTCCGCCCATTTCTGATGGCATCAACGAAACAAAACACGAATGATTGCGCAGTGACGGCGACTGATGGCGACCGATGGCATAAAAAAAGACGACTAGGTGCGACTTCTGCCGTGCTAAGGAAGAACACCGTGCGAACATTCGAGAGTTGCCAAAATCCCCTCGATAAAACCTGTATTTTAGACAACATTCATGCATATTTTTCCTTGGCATTTTTTTCAGATATTTCAGATTAAATTGCGCTTAAAATCGTCTGAAATCCTGGAAACTAATATTGAAAATTTGCCCGGTGAATTCGGATTATATCGGAGGAAACTTGGCAACGCCTGAAGGCTCATACGACGTTCTTCCTCGGCACGGGAGTCTTGATAATTGAGTTATCCGGATTCCGGATTCCGGATTCCGGATCCGGATTCCGGATCCGGGGGACGGACTCGAGCGCGGACGGGTGATCTCGGCGAATCGTTGTCGCTCGATTGTTGGATCGATCCATCGATCTCGATCGATATAAAGCAGGGCGAAGATAGGGATTCATCGATGAGGACCGTTGGATATCGGTTCGAGTGTGGAGCCGCCGTATAATTACGCGGTGGCAGCCGCGGCTCAGACATGGACATTTTAAAAGTAATAAAACGACGAGGACGCGGAGCCTAACTTATAATTTCTGCTTAAACCCGTGTTCCGAATGGCAATTGCGGATCGGTAAGCCTCTTTGCGCTCCTCACGCGCTCCAATAGCGCCCATCTCCTGTCGTGAGGGAAAACCACGTATCGACGGTGAAACTACCAAACCACGTATCCCGTTTGCGGTGTTTAAAAATCCACGCTCGCACTTTATTTTTTTGAAGTAGACCAAATGGATTACATTTTGCAATTTGGGACTATAAATTATGACTCTTCTGGAAAAACACTTATGTGCGTGGGGAAACTAATGGCGCATACGTTGTTTTTAAACCGGGCTAGAATTTATAGTTCCAAATTGCAAAATGTGGTCCAAATCAATATCATTCCTTGAAATTGTCACAGAATTTTCTCCGCACGAGGTTGGAAAATCGCAGAAATTTTCAAGACTGGACGTTGAGTAGTTTTTCATTTAAAAAATAAAGTACGACAGGAAGTCTGCGACGTCGCAAACCGAGATACGTGGTTTGGTAGTTTCACCGTCGGTATGCACCTTCACATGTTGCTGAGTTTCTTCCGATAAATTGGGAATTTTCAAAGAGACAATGGACCGCTAGACAAGGTACAAAATTAAGGGGGTACACTGGAAAAAAATCCTCGGCGTTTTTACCGAGGTCCGTTGGTACCTTTACCATCTCACTTTTTTTACCAATTATTGGTAATCTTACCAAGACAGACTGGTAAGCTTACCTAAAAACCGGTATTTTTACTGTTTTTTTTCAGGTAAGAATACCACTTTTATTGGTAATCGATTCCCGGTAACTTTGCCATTTTATCTCGGTAATTCTACCACGGTCGATAAAAAATATTGGCGTTTTTACCAAGGTCCAGTAAAATTACCGAGAAAGTTCAATAATTTCACTACCAATTCTATAAATGGTACTTTTACCAAGAAAAAACTGGGATCAAATAGAACCCTGAATTCTTGGGAATTTTACCATTTTCTTAGTAAATACACCGAGATTTTCTTTTCAGTGCACTGGACAAGGTACAAAATTAAGGGGGTACTCCGATCTAGAAAACAACTCAACGATTTTTTTTCTCACACCAAGGAAAAATGTTCTGATAAATAATTCCTGGACGAGAGTTCTCCTGAGTCAACCGGAAATCTCTTCAGAGAGACAGGACGACTCTTTGAAAAATAGAGATACCCTTTGAAAAAAGGAGATTCCCTGTGAAATCGACGCGAATTCTCGTACGGGATTCATTGATTGACATTTTTCATTGATCCAAAAGAAAATTTTGTCTTCGTACATTGAACTGAAGTTCTATATTTTACGGAATGCATCATAATTGGGTCATTTATGACCTCTTTGAAGTTCTAACACTGGTCTAAACTTGGATTTCAAGGCAGATTTTGGCATAAAATGAGGGTTTTTTTATTTTTTGGCGTTCGACCGCCACCTCGCATGCTCCACCAAAACGAGCTTGCAAACTCATGTTCAAGTCAGTGGGCTGATTATTGAAATTGATAGACGAAAAGGACTTGAGGAGTATGGAGCGATCCCATTGGTTGAAATGTGTAGCTCTTATAGACTAGGGGAGAAAATGATGGACTAATCGTCGGGTTTCTCGTGGGTAGCCATTAGTTAGTCTATTAACTTCTGCCTTCGTCCACTGCAACCACCCGCGTCCACCAATGAGATCCCTCCATATCCCTTTTGTCTTCATTGTCTAAAGCTTTGTCTATCGATTTCAATAATCGGCCCGCAGTATCAGACCCGAAAAGAGGACAAAAGTGACCAAACCCTGATGCATTCCGAGAAAAACTGGTCTTCAATGAACAAAAAATCGAGGAGTTGAAGAAATTAAGGTTAGGCCCAAGAACGGACCTTTTCGATACCACTCCTCTTTTTGCACATCACGCTATGAAAGTATCAAGGATACAAATGTTCATTGATTTCTTAAAGGATAAATGTTTTATAAGAAGAAATTTGGCAATATCCCGATGTTCACAACACGTTTTCCTTGGCGCGGCAACGATGCACCGCGCCGCACAGTGGATTGAGTATAAAGGAGAGGTCGGACATGATTTAAAAACTTTAATAGCGTATGTCTTCATTAATTTGAAATTAGGATGTTTTAAAAGTAGTTTCATCAGTTTCTTGATGAAATTTTCTGTGAATAGCACCCCTTAGAATGAAAATTGTGATGAGATAAACGGAAAATTTTACAATTTTTGTCAAAAGTATCATGTCCGACCGCTCTAATTGACTCGATCCACTGTGCGCCGCCCGTAATGAGTATGGACTGTATTGATATTGAACTTCATCTCAGATCCAGTTCCGTCGCCACTCGTCACACAGCGGCTGATTGTTGAAATTGGTAGACAAAGCGATAGACAAAGAAGCCAAAAGAGATAAGGAGGGATCTTATTGGTGGAAGCGTGTGGTTGCTATGTACAAAGGACGTAACAGACCCCCCACGATAGGCAACCCACGAGAGACCCCCAGGTAGCCCATAATTTTCTCTCCTAGTCTACAGGAACCATCCCTTTCAACCAATGGGATCGCTCCATAGGTACTCCTTACGTCTTCTGTGACTATGGCTTTTTCTATCAATTTCAATTATCAGCCCGCAGGCCTGCTAATTTTTGGTGAAACCACATGGACCACAAGGCACATGTTTCCAGGTCAACATTCTGCGAAAAAGATAACGATTTCCGTAGCTATAATTACGATCCTTGGTTTCTTCCATCTTGCTTTCATCAATTAGTGAGACACACTTGGATTTTATTCTGCAAAAGGAACCGGAAGTATTGTAATGATGCTGAGATTGTGCATTTTCATTCTTTGATTTAAAAATGACTGAAATCATGAAAAAATATGAAATTTTAGATGGTAATTTTTGTCTTAAACTTACAGTTTTTAGCGAGTAAAATAAAAACTGTCAATGGATGCTCAGGTTTTTATTCCAAGACAAAAGAAGTTGCACAATCATAGCAACATTGCAATGCTCCTGGTTTCTTTCTGCAAAATGCAATCCACATTTGCACAGGTTACTCAACATGAAACTTGGATGAAAGCAAGGTGGAAGCAACCAAGAGTGTCACTGCCGCGGTGGATGACGTCATAAACCGAATTTTTCAAAGCGCGATACCTCGCGCTCGGTTAATATTGAATGTAGAAAGTTGCTTTTTGGACGGATTTTATTATTTTCAGCTAATTTATAAGAATCGAGCATCGAAATACGATTCTGTGACAAGTGCAACTGACCTATTGCAAAATGTAGTCCAATTTTGGCTCTATGGTCTAAGATCCCTTGTCCCGTGGCAATTAAATTGGAGCCCTACCTGCTCTGGTCTGGTGAAATCAGAGGCCTCTGGCGCAGTAGTGCAGAGACGAAATGCCTTTGGGCGGCACTAATTCAAGCGCACATCTTCAAGCGATATTATACTCGGAGCAGACCGTTAAAAGAACGTGACACAGCTGTGTCCATGCCAACGGCACATCTGGAGCCTGCGTCGCGGGTTGCCTCTCGGAATCACTGAAGGCGCTTCGAACGAATCAATCGCCGCGAAATCCCGCCGTCTCCTCGCATCATGTCTCGCACCCAGCAAGTGCTAGCTTCACTGCCGTGCTAAGGAAGAACGCCGTATGAACATTCGAGATTTGCTAAATTTCCCTCGATAAAACATGTGTTTTAGACAACATTCATGCATGTATTCCCTTGAAATTTTCAGATATTTAAGATTAAATCGCGCTTAAAGTTGTCTGAAAATTTTGGAAAATAATAATACAAATTTTCCCGGTAAATTCGGATTATACCGGAGGAAACTTGGCAATGTCCGAAGGCTCACACACCGTTCTTCCACAGCACTGCAGTTCACGACTCGTCTGAGAAAAACACTTACGTTCGTCTGGCTGTTCCTCATCCAGAGGATAGTGAAGCACAGTAAATGGGATGAATTCTCCGAGAATCAGACCGACTGCTTTACCTGCTGCCCAATTTCCACTCATTTATTTATTTATTTATTTATTTTTTAAAAAAAAACCAAAGATTACTCTTGCTACCAACTCGATTTGGAGTTTTTTGTGGGCCGAGGGCACCTTTTCCTTACATATCACAACTTTTTTTTAATACCTATAGAAAAAAGAAAATTTCTGCAAAAAAATTTTATTGCCTCATCTGAGAGTGCTTAATGAGCTGAGCTCGTGGTATCTATACTATAAGCTTCGACCCATCATAAATTTGTATACCTGGTAACGCTTAGTTCCAGCTTTCTATCGGTGCGATTTTCATGACTTTTGCACCTATCGACAGGCAAGTGCCTATAGACGAGCCCGCTTTATTCAGATTTTGAAAATAGGACCCAGGTTTTTTTATATTACGTGGTAAAGTTGCGAAGTCTCCCATTTAATCAATGCAAATTTTTATTTTTTGTCACATTTTGTTTGAGCGTTCTACCGAGCCGACTCCCATGAATTTTGCGGTTATAAACGGGTGATAGTCCCTAGATGAGCCCGCTTTAATCAGATTAGAGCTTAGGAAATGCGGCGAAATTTGAAATTCTCGCCCATGAAAAATGGCAGGATTTTCAAATTTAGTGGAAAATTGAAGTGAACATCAGTAGGATAAGTGAATTGAAGATGTACTCCTTTTCTACGGACTATCAAAAAGGGACGAAACGCTCCGTTCGTTTCATTTCAGTCTTGGTGTGAAGTTTGAAATAAATGCCGATCTTTTCATTCGATTTTTATTGGTCCAATCGCTCCCAGCCAGAGGTAATTTGGACAAATGAGAGTCGGGTGTGAAAATCTTTTCATTTTTCGGGTCGCTCTTTTGTCGACGCGGACCTAAGAGAGCGAGAAGCGCCCTATGGGGGTTGGGCCGCGTAATGGCCAGGGGGCATAGCCCCCTAGTACCTTCTGATGATAAATGAAGTGAAAAGATTGAATAATGGTCGTGTGTATAAAGAACTTTCCTAATGACTCTCGTAAAAAAATTTTAATCGGGAGAAACGAGGCAACGTTGGAATGCTCTGCGGCGTCGAAACGCAACATTTGCCTTCGAAGCCCTATTACTTATTCGATGCCGCGATTATTGTAACGCGAGTTTGAATAATCGCGTCAAACACAGTGCGGCCAGCATTAAACGTATATTAGCGCCTGCAAGACTTAAGGAATACTTCACGCATTGCGCCAAACGGTGCGGTCTGCGTAAAGCCCACATTAGCGCCCACAAGACTGCATGAATACTTCTCGCATTGCGCCAAACAGTCGGTCAGTTGACGAGAGACGCGTACTAGCGCCTACTTTAGGAATGCTGTAAGACTGCGTATCATCATTTTTGACTTTCTGCTCCAGTTTTCATTATAATTAGAACGAAAATATATGAGGAGAGAATTATTTTGTCTCCGGAGAAATTAGTTAGTGTCCTTGAGAAAAATATTTTCTCTTCGAAGCGAGAAGTTTATGCTAGGAGAGAATTTTTTTGTCCTCGGAGATATTAGTTAGTGTTCCAGAGAAAAAAATTTTCTCCACGGAACGATAAGTTCATGTTAGGGAGGGAATTATTTTGTCCGAATTATTTCGGAATATTTTGGTAAAATTAAATGGCAGCACTGGAACTCCGGACGAAGGAACGTAACTTCACTCTAAGATTGCAAAATTTGCTCCAATAACTCAATTTTTTACAAGAGTATAACTGTGAAATCGGTGTCCAAAATTTGCCTGATTTTCGCATGAGATCAGGGGGAAAAATTAGTGAAATTTTTAATAAAAAATGCCCAAGATTCTCCTGGTAAAAATGCAAATCATGCGGTGAAATTTGGCGACATTGAAATGTAATTACATTCTCTCGTGAGGAGAAAGACGAGACGTGAAATTCAGCGCCTAGCGTAAGCTGTTGCATTTCGCACATTTTTGGAACAAAGGATCAATTGGCCAGTCTTGGGTGATGACGTCTAAATTATGGAAAGACCCCGGACTTTTTATTTTCATCAAAACGCTTTCCGGTCTAATAAAGTCAATCGGACAATACTTTATATTCAGGGCATTATTCAATCGAAGATAAGGATCGCGGAGAATGACACGTTTTCTCGCGTAATATATTCTTTCGCAGACGAGTTATGTCCAAATTAAAATGGCAGGTTGACTTGTTGATTGCACGTCCGTCCGTGTGGAGGAAAAAGGACTCGAACAACGTCTTAAGCCGGGTGGAAAATCCTATGCTCATAGGCGGTTTCGTAATAGAGCCCGTCGACGGCGAGGAAATCTAAATTCAGGCCGGAGCGATCGAGTGGCATCGGTATCTTTTCATATCTCGAACAGAAATAACGTCAGAATGATTTAAGTTTAATGGTTTTCGAAATAATCAAAAATATTGGTTTGATTTACGGCCCCGCGCCGGACGGGGGAAATCATTGCGTACCTACACAACGCATTCGTTCTCGGCAGACGAAATAATTCTTCGAGTGACCAGTTGTATCTCTTTTCGAAGGCTCCTCCCATGGCATGGCATGCCGCCCTGACTTTGAAAGATTCATATCTGATCTTCCATCATCTTCCCCCCTCGATGTGCTCCGCGCACCATTCTTTTTCCGATTAGCCTTCCACTACTGCATCGTAGAGTATGCTCTAATCCAATTTTATTTTCCCCACGGCTTATAGGCTTTTTCGACGGCACTAGTGTTCAATAGTCCGTCTTGTAGAGCGATTCTTCAGTGGCGCATATCAAAGATTCGTTTTTTCCGGGATTGGATCCTATGGGAAGGTAGCTAATGAAGAGGATTCAAAACTCGATGAGCACTATTGAGCGTTCACCACGTTAGTAGTGTACGCTCTTTCCCGTCGTTTTGCATCGGGTATGTTGCTAATGTAACCATTGGTAAAGGCCCGCACTGCTCCATGGGAATCGGCGCCATTTTTCGTGGCGGGAAGCAATACCTAGTTTCTCAGTTTTATTTATGTACAATTTCTTCCTTTTTTCTCCTATTTTGTCCACTTTTTGTAATGCTTGTAGGCTTGTCTCTGAGAAATTAATATCTTTACGTTTTAAAACTCTGTAACGTACTTCTATTTAATGACTCTTTCAAGCATCGTTCAAATTTTTCGTCGTCGTAGCTCTAGAAAAATCTTTGGGTACGAAGTACCCTTTCACCGACCCCTATATTTTACTCTATGATGACAAGACATTTCTTGTTTATATGTACGTTTCCTAGGTTACACTCCACGTTTCGTTCAACAGCGTCTTGTAGCGCTCTGTTTCATCCGCGCAAAACCACTTTTACATATTGACGAGGTGCTACGGTGAACGCTCTCCAACGTCTTAACGTTGGAACCGTCGTCTTGTCGGGTTTTCCTAAGATTATGTTACTCACTGTGAAAAATTAATATAAATACATCTCGGTCTTTGGGCTGATTACTGGAAACGACGGACAAAGCGATTTGTCTATCGCTTTGTCTACCAATTTCAATGATCAGTCCGACATGACATTTTTACAGGGAATTTTCTGTAAATTTTGCTCTTATTTTAAATAAAAGAGTTGTCCCTGTTATGACATCAAATCCTTGTAAAGTGAGAGGGCTGCAAGAATGGGACTACATTTTCAATGAGGAGCTCCTATTTCTGGTTCATCCATAAGAACGCCTAACTCTATTGGAAAATTGTCGCTGCCTCAAGTTGAAGAAGCTGAATTCTTAATTTGAAAAAAACAAACACATTTGAAAAAGTTTTGCTTGAAAAATTAAACAAAGGAGATATTTTTGTGAGGATGAGTCGCTATACACGTGCTTGCTCTAGAAAGATTCTTAAAATTGTATTACGTCTAAGTTGTTCCTTTATAAACCTGTGCGATAAGCGCAAATTTAAACAATATTGCGAATTTCCTCTAGTATGAACTTTTAAGGATTTTCGAGATTGACCCCGGTAAAAATTTTCTAACCGTCCGTTTTTACATTAACAAGCAACAAACTTAACTTGTCGTCAATACAATTTTGCGAAATCTCCTCAAAGCCCGTGCAATGCAAGGGTTAGGGCTCCCAAACAGACAATAATGGTGTACACCGACAAATTAAATGGACCATTGGGCAGAGTCAGTTTTTTAGCACCGCAGAGCATGTTCTCTCTTTCATGCAGAATATGTTCAAAATTTTGAAACACACAAAAGCAACACACAAATGAGATATCATAGTTTTTTGTTCGCATTAAAGTTATACTTTGAACCTCCTACTCGTAGAAAAAACCGAATTCAACGAAACTCGAATCGGTGTCTGAGCATTAATTTATTATTCTGCAAATTTGTGTCGCAAATAGTCAGCATTCGCCTGCAATTTGTAAACGGCGTGAGTATTCACTCGTCTGTTGCAATCATTCGCATCTACAACGTACAGGTTTCATCCGTAAATAATTTCAGAAGTTTGAGCTCATTGCAGAGCGCCTTCAAATCCTGTGATACTCTCCGCATTACCAAGAAGTTAGTTTAGTTGCCGATCCGAACCAAACCAAACTGAAGTTACTGATTTCACCTCACACACGCACACCCGCTTGAGAGTATGCTAGCTAGTATGCTATGCTTTAAAAGGTAAAAAGATTATGCCTGAATTACAAGCATAGTAATCAGTACTTTCTATCGTGTTCCTTTACTTTTGAATTTTGACATGTAACAGGAACGTTTGGACTACGTTTTGAAATTGGGAAAGCGGCTACAATTTCTAACTCATATTAAAAACAGCCCATATGTTGTCAGTTTTCCCATTCAGATAGGTGCTTCCATTGATGAGCCTGAAGTTGTAGTTCCTATAATTGCAAAATATAGTGCTTTTAGAGTTAGAGTTTAGACTACATTTTGTGAGAAGAAAGCACTATTGAAGACAACTATTTCTGGCTTCCCCACAAAAGCACATATCTTTATGCGTTGTCCCTGAAATGAGCCGTAAATTGTAGTTCCCAGTTGAAAAATTTAGTCCACTTTTGGCTCATTCATGTGACCACCTATCTGCGCATGGAAATGCAGACCACTTACGTTGTTTCGACGGAGAGCCAGGAATATTCCTTCCAAATTGCAAACTGCAATCCATTTTTCATAGAATAGGAAATATTCAATGTTTTCGCCGCGTTTTAAGTGTTAATTTGACGAGAAAATATTTATTTACAGCGCTTGATTTCTGATCCTGTCTAATGGACCATTCTTTACCAGGAGAAGATATTCTGAGGCCTGGACAAGGGCATTCCAATTTCCGGCTCCGAGGCAGAAAATTTCAACGACGTTGACGCCTCGCAACGACCATTACGTCGCTTGGCTTACACAAAGACGTAACTATACAAGGAGATGGACCCAGGAAAGCATTAAGTTATATGGACGACAGGGCTCATCGCGGAATGTAGTTATGTCCTTTCGTTAGGAGGTGCGAAAAGCGGCGGCTCAGATGTGGCTTTTGACACGGGCAAAACAAGCCGAGGATAATCTGCTTTCGTGAAGACCGTGTGGGCGCGCACCGAGACACCGTGCTCGATGTCTCGCGATGTATCGTTCCGGCAAGAAGGCGGGACAACTATCGCGATATATCGAAGAGCGATACATCGGGACCGGCCCAGGAGACAGGGAGAGGTAACTGGAGCGGTAGCGCGCCATTCAGGTGTGACATTTTTATGGCCTCTGCGGCAAAGAATGCAAATGCGACTGACTGATACACGGCAAGGCCGACCCGGCGAAAAAGCAAACAAAAGCTGCCTAAAAATCCCATTCAGCCAAGGGTACTCCGGTGCTGAGGAGGAACGCCGTATGAGCCATCAGGCGTTGCCATATTCCCTTCGAAAAATCGTATTTTTCGGGGAATTTTTTTTTAATATATCTCTCCCGATTTTTCAGAGGATTTCGTTCGTAATGGAGATGTTGCATGTGTGAGGAATTTGCGATTTGACGACTGATTCTTATGTAACAGTTCGCGAGAAACACGATGGTGCCACTGGTTTTCTCTGCAATCAACTCCCAGCTCAAAAAAAGCTTTAAAAGTTGAGGCTGTAATGGAGGGTATATCCCACACGATCCTGAGAGTCCACCTACATCAAGACGAACTCTCCATGCAAAGATAGGGAGCAAATATATTATTAGGGATGCCGTGTTTTCAGTTTTAGAGTCCCCAAATAAAGTGGCAGCCCTGTCAATGTATTTTCTCCCTATCTTTGCATGGAGAGTTTGTCTTGATGTAGAGGTGGACTCTCAGGATAGCGTGGGATATTCCCTCCATTTTGGCCTCAACTTGAGAGCTTTTTTTGAGCTAGGAGTTGATTGCAGAGAAAACCAGTGGCACCATCGTATTTCTCGCGAAACTTTACATAAGAACCAGTAGTCATATTGCAAATTTCTCACACATGCAATATCTCCATTTGTATCTAAAAACTCTGAAAATTTCAAGGGAAAATATTCCCAACTTTCTTCATAAATAAATATTTTTTGGAGAAAAACTGGCATTATTCGAATACTCTTACGGCGTTTGTACTTAGCATGGCAGTGAAATCGCTGACTTAACGCGTCCGGCAGCAAAACCTACCATCGCTCCACCCTCATTCCAAGATTCGGCCGTCATTTCCAAATTGCATCACCCAAGAAGAAAAAAAAAAAGAAAAAAAAAGAAGAAGGAAAAAAAAAAAAAAAAAAAGGCGTGTCCACCTGGACGAATTTTTAAACAGTTTTAAAATGTTTCATCGAAAATTACTTGATGATCTTAGTGGTTTCCTTTATCGGTTCTCTTCGGTACAGAAGTGTTATAAACTGCCAAATCTTGAAACAGGGGAGTAGAGATAGAAGGTTTTATAACTGCGACTCTTATACTTATGTCTAGGGCGATAACGGTGAATAGGGCGAACTTACATTGTAGCGTTGTAGTAATGTAGAACTCAAGGATTTGGAACGTAAATGGGAGGAGTAAATGGGGTTGGAACTGGAAGGTAACCGTCGTAGATTTGAGGGGCCCAGCGCTTAACTATGTCACTCCAAGTCTCGTATTAGAGAAAACTATATCCTTTTGGGTTTTTGATGCAGATGAACGAAATATTTGCGCACACTAACAGAAAAAGAAGAGGTAGGCGTTAAGTCTCAACCATTGGATAACATGAGAATTTCCAATTAATTGTGGTAAGGCCCCGATAAATCAGGTTTACTATTCTGCCATGTTAAGGAAAAACGCCTTATGAACATTCAAGAGTTGCCAAATTTCTCCGGATAAAACATATATTTTTGAGGGAAGTTATGCATATATTTCCACGAAATTCTCGGATACGTTAGATCAAGTCGCGAACAAAATTACCTGAGAAATCCGAAAAAAAAATATTCAAAATGTTTCCAGTAAATTCGGTTTTTAGTATAGGAAATCTGGCAACGTCCAAAAGCTCATGCGGCGTTTTTCTTTAGCACGGCAGTATTAGGTACTTCTCCATATTATCCAATTAATCGGGGTGGTACCAAAATTTTGAAGGAAAATCCCTAAAACTTTTTTCCACGTGAAGTAGATTAATTTTTGGTTGCACGGACTATTGTAAATGATTTAATAAATTGATTGAGTTTCTGTTCTGGTTCTATCTAAAATGTGTCAAAATGTCAGGTAAATCCTGAAGTGAAAGAGTGGAAAGTTTGTCCACAAATATTATGGACGAAGGTGATGCTACTTAAAATTGAAGAAAACCATTGCCTCTAATGTGCACCGATAGTATTTGCATGCATAACCAAAAATTTTAGTTTCAGGAAAACTTCCGTAACATGACATACAATGAAGTATTCGTGTACTCATTTCAGCTCGAGCTGAAATCCGTACTTGTTCTGAATTTTGAATGTTTTCAGTGAGAGTAATATAGACGAGAAACCTCTCTAAATATTTAACTCCCACATTTTCCCTACGTGCGTAAGTGCAGGCAGGCCGGCCGGCACCTCCCATCTCGAGCCCTGGTACCAGTTATAAGGTCCGGGCCACCTGATTGCCACCAACCTCCCGCCTCTTTACCACCATGCACATTCTCCATTAACACATGAAGAATTCGTACATGCGGTTCTGTCAGATTGTTTTGGTTTGAAAGAAGAGTTCGACACTGGATCAAACAACGTAGTCACTTAATCAGTCTATTGCGAAATGTGGTCCAATAGATCGATCGACCTCGAAAATACTGAATATGTACTTTAGGGCACGGATTATAGACGAGGACAAGAAGGTGCTCGATATAACACTAATATTACAATGTAGGATGCTCTCCTTCTCGTGTTGAGGACAATAACGAGGAGCGCGTTACAAGACGGTACATTGTAGGGATGTAGGTTGCGCGACCTCGGAACGACCTCGGCCCCGGGAGGGATTTTTGATTGAGGGCTGAGCCGCGAGTGAGGGTCCACGTCACGACTACCCCTCAACCCTCAACCCCTCGCACATCGGGATTCGGATTTGGCAAGGCACCGGGAGCGGACCCCGTGATTTCCTTGATTTACGAGCCCGAGGCAACAATAACACTCCTCGGCGACCTCCGAATGTGTCATCCTGTACATGAGTTATACGCCCGACGTCCAGGGATAAATCAACGCTCCGTACACTTACCTACGTAACCTTTTGATTTTTCATTTTCCTCTCCTATTATCCGCGGCCGTGTGTGTGTTTTTATCGCCCGGGCCTCAAGCTTTTATTATTCTTCCCCGCGCCCGCCGCTTCGGATCCTCCCCCCCCCCCCCCCNGAAAATTAATATCCTTTGCTCCGAAAATTTGTTGCGCTCGGCTCACGATCCGGCCTGCCCTCTCTCGGCCACTTCCGCTCTGCCTTTGCCGCCGACCGACAGGCGTCTTTCACTCGGCTTTTGAGTCCTCTGTCGATGGCTGTAGAGTCCCTTCATACTGAGAGTCAAGACAATGTGAATCCATTCCTGATTGGTTCCCGTATTTTAGGCCTCCGCAGTGTCACAAACGGGAATATAGATTGCGTTTTCACCGATTGCAAAGATTATAATCTGGAATGGACCAGGGAATCAGGGGTTCGACAAGGAACAAACGGAATGAGAGAAGGAACGGAGAAAGGAATATGAGAATGGGCCGATCAAAGATTACGAAAAACTTTCAATCTGTGTAATATTTATTCCGTTTGTGATTCCATGAGGGGGGGGGGGTTGTCTTGACTCTCAATGTAAAGGGACTCTGTCTATGGCCAAACTACCGTGCTGAGGAAAAACACCGTATGAACCTGCAGGCGTTGCCAAATATCCTTTGATAAAACACGAATTTCCTGGAAAATATATGAATATTTTTCTTCCAATTGTTCGTCATGATTGTTCGGCATCCAAGATCCCCGTACCGTCTACAACTGTCTAACTTGTGACATGGTGCTTCCTGGAAGCACCAGAGGAACTACGACAGAAATCTATTTCTCTTGTCTCTTAATCAGGGTGCTTAAGACCGGGAAAACCCGAGGTTCACCAGGGAGTGAAAAATTTCAGGAAAATTAGAAAAAATCAAGGAATATGTTATAGAAACCGGGAATCTCTTCTATTAAGAGACCACACCTTTTCCAATAATTACGGAAATTGTCAGTATCTATTGGTATTAATGTTTATGTTATTGGATCTGAGTTGCTCCATTGGTACCTTGAATAATATATCTAAATCATCTCATTGTCAGACAACAAGAGAACCTTGCATCGACCAAATAATGCAAACATTAGAAACGCTTCTGGATTTAAAATTTGAATTTGCGCCAAAGCATCGGGTGAAATATATTCATGTTTGGAACTCGGGAGAGTTATGCAGTTTTTCCCAAGAAAATACCGACAAAGTGGGAGAAGACTTTGATTTCTCATCAGGGAAATCAGGGAAATCAGATAAAAATCAGGGAATGAGCATGATCAAGAATTCTACATCATGCAAATCCGAAGATACTCACGCTTGACTTCAGGACAGCCTATACTGCCATAATAGCAAAGAGAGCCGTAAAGTGCATATCTGCATGAGACGTGGTTAGCACATGCTCTTATGCTGCCGTGCTAAGGAAGAACGCCATATGAGCATTTGAGAGTTGCCAAATATCCCTTGATGAAACATGTATTATTGACAACATTCATGCATGTTTCTCCTTGCAATTTTCAGCTATTTTAGATTAAACTGCCTAGAAAATTGTCTGAAAATTTCGGCAAATAATATTCACAATTTTCCCAGTAAATTCGGTTTTAATTGAAGGAAACTTGACAACGTCTGAAGGCTCATACGGCGTTCCTCCTCAGCACGGCAGTATGATTGTGTCTCATCCCGAAATGCACTTACGGCTCTCTACGAACACTGCTGTGTTTACTGTCTCCGCAGCCAATCACTAAAAGAGAAACTCGAGCCAATGAGAAGCAGGTTGGACATGTCTCAACTGGGACCGTAGAGGGACTCCACAAGTGGCAGAGAAATGCATTCCGAAATGCACTCACAAGCAATAGCTCTACCGTAACACTGCTGCGTATACTGTCTCCAGAGCCAATCAACGAAAGAGGAAATTCGAGCCAATGAGAAGGAGGTTGGACATGTCTCAACTGGAACCGTAGAGGGACTCCACAAATGGCAGAGAAATGCATCCCGAAATGCACTCATAAGCAATAGCTCTTCCGTAACACTGCTGCGTATACTGTCTCCGGAGCCAATCACCGAGAGAGAACCTCGAGCCAATGAGGAGCAGGTTGGACACGTCTCAACTGGGAGCGTAAAGGGACTCCGCAAGCGGCAGAAAGGAGGGCGGGGGGAGGGCGGAGCGTGGTGGCTGCGGGCGCACGGCACGGGTGACGTCAGAGCGCGTCGACAGGGAGCTGTCGGGACGACGCCGCGGCGACGGGACGCGACGGGGTGAACGGCGACGCGTCGTTGTTGGAGCGTCGTCGTCGTCGCAGTTAGGACTCGGGCTCGGCTGATGGAATTATTCAGACAAGACTCGGATTTAAAGTGTCGCCGCTGCCCGGGCTCCCGTCCTAGCCAAGAGAGCAGTAAGTAGATTTCTGTGTGAGCCACGGTTAGCACATGCTGTATGTGTCTCGAGGTTCATCCCAGCGTGCACTTACTGCTCTCTTGGCGACCACGGCAGCGGTGCCCGATGCTCCGCGGCCGGTGCATAGCAACCTGCAGACCCGCGGTCGTCGGTCGTGGCTCCCCCGACCGGGACCGACTCGGCGCTCTTCCGCGGAGCTCAGCGCCTCCGCTGGCTCCGGCCTCGGCCCGCCGCACTGTGGCGCCCAGTTTTCGAAATATCGCCACGAGCAATTTGCCCTTTGAGCTAAAGGGCAAATTGCTCGGGCCTGGCAAATTGTCAGGGCCGGATTAAGAGGGTGGCCATATGGGCCGCGGCCCATGGCGGGAAAATTAGGGGCCGGCAAATTTTGCAATTTTTTTTAATGCAGGTACACAAAAAATCGAATTCAGAAAAAAATTACAAACTAGAAAAGGTGACAAAATCTCTCATTTAATGAGAGTTCATTAATTTCTAATTTTGTCGTATTTCGGTGATACAAAAGACTGCGCACCTTTTATAATTAGTTGAGTTAAGAGAGATAAACCAAACTCGTAATTTGGCCTTGATCGGCGTGGCGCAAAGAGAAATGATGACGAGGCCTTGAGATGAAAGGGAGAAGCCCTCGACGCGGCGGTCGGTATGTAACACATATTAGCGCCTACGAGACTGCATGAATACTTCACGCATTGCGTCAAACACAGTACGGTCAACAGCGGTCGGCGCGGCGTGAAACGCACAGTGCCTACAAGACTACATGAATACTTCACGCATTATGCCAAATACAGTGTGGTCTGTGCGGCACGGCGCGGCGGAAGTTAAAATTATTAAACCACATTTATGTTTGTTCTTTCTTAATTTTTTAGTTCATTTCTTACAAATGAAAGGCCTTGTCCCCACAGGGATAGGTTTACGGAACTGAACTTTTGCGAACTGGAGTTCCGTGAACTTTTGCTAGTAGTGTTGACAGGGCTTACGCAAAAAATGTGTCCAACACGAGTGAACGCGTCTTATGCACCCTTCTCCCTCCGGCACGTTCACTTGATGGTTTTTATTGATGTTTCAAAATGATTGAGAAGAGGGCGGCAAAAAACAGGCGGCCTATGGGCGGCACGTAGGTAAATCCGGCCATGCCTTTGGCTTGCATACCACTTTACATGCTCGTCGAAGCTTGTTCTGTCTATCTTCTCGATTGAATGCGGATCTGTTTGCAGGTTTATGAGGACGCCACAATAATGGATCAGTTGCGCTGGTCGAAGAATCGTGTTTTGATGCTTGATTCTTGCGGTTTAGCTAAAAATAATAAGATCTCACAAAACCGAAGCTTTCTACGTTCAATATTAACCGAGATATCGCCCTTTGAAAAGTCGGGTTTTTGACGTTATCCATCGCGGTAGCGATACCCGTGGTTTCTTCCACCTTGCTTTCGTCAGTCAGTGACGCACTGGACTCAACGTGAGACTCGGATGAAAGCAGGGTGGAAGAAACCGAGGGTGTCACTACCGCGGTGGATGATCACGTGTAAAACCCGACTTCTCAAAAGGCGATATCTTATTTTTAGCCAATCTACAAGAATCAAGCGTCAGAACACGATTCTGTGACCAGCGCAACTGACACATTCTTTACCTACTCGCCAAATCTCGTTTTGTCTCCTCTCTCATTTGAAGGCGAACCAATTCACATTTTTATTAAGATGCCAAGATTCTGTGCATGCTCGTCAAAGGCGCGTTTTACCTGCCCTCTCGTTTGAAAGCGAATCGACGTGCAGGCTTATCAATATGGCACAGATCTATACATGCTCGTCGAGGCTTGTTTTGCCTACATTCTCGATCGAAGACGATTTTATTTAAATGTCTGTTAAACTGCCATTATTTTACACATGCTCGTCTAAGCTCGTTTCGCATACTCCTTCGATTGAAGACGAATCTATTTACAGGTTTATTGAGATGTCATATTTCTAAAAATACTCGTCCAAGTTAGTTTTTCCTACCCTTTCGATTCAAGGCGAATCAACTTGTAGGTTTATGAAGATGCTACGCCACACCACTAGGTAGGGTGTGAGTTGGACGTATTTCTACCAAACAGACCTATGTGAAGGTGAGGAATATGGAGTGTGCTCTAGAAAGCTGCATAAGAAGCAATGTAAAAGTGGGCGTGATTCCTTTTGTAGAATTGGAAACGCGGGATATTACATTCTATCAAAGAGACCTATGTGGCAACTGAATGCGGGAGTCATGAGCCGCGGGCATGGCAAGAGAGCGTTGTGAACAGGGCTCATGAGTTAAAGACTCCCTCCAACGATCTCCCCGTCGTGGCGGCTCTCGTTCGTTGCCGCTGACGTCACTGGCGCTTTATTATTCTCATTCACTCTTACGCAAAGAGAACTAACGAGCACATCCCATATTTCTCACTTGCACATAGGTCTGTTTGGTAGAAATACGTCCAGTTTAAGAGTTTCGATATTATATTGATGACCAGAGTGCGAAACCACGTATCTCCAAGGTTTTTCAAAAGTTCTGCTCCTAATGTATTTTAACCGCTACACATGCTGGTCCGGGAACAAGGAAAGATCATTGTCCGATTAAGATGGCTGCTAAAATTATTCCGCTATTGTGCGCGGTTTGATTCTTATGAATTCTGTGTTTTCTTGTGAGGAGGATGTTATTGAAAATTTTTTTTAACGAATGTCAAATAAACATATATATGTCTTGCAAATATTCAGGAGATGATATCAGTTATTTGCGTTTCGTGAGTCGTGTTGCACGTGAAATTTGGAAAAATCAACGCATACTGCTTTTAAAAACTAAAAGTTAGAAAATAATGCATCATTTTCGGGGCTTCGGGCTCATGAACCCGAAAATATGTTCGCAAAAAAAATCTGTTTAACCTCATCGAAAAATGGAACATTCAATCTAGAAAGAACAAGGTGAAATTTTGAAGGGAAACAAGGTGCGGTCAGTAAGAAAAGTAAAAATAATGAGATAGGAATATATGTACATTAAGTACACCAGAGACCTAAAGCAGGCTACAGGGGGTTCCACTCAACCATCATTTTTTTGGCAATGACAATATTTTGGGACGTCACTGAACATTTTAAGCCTAATTTTGCAAGATTAAACATAACTAAATTTTATTAAAATTCACTGACTGATTGTGAATGGCTTTTTTTGGCTCCCCTCTTGAATCCTGAGTTTTTAGCGAACAAGTTGCAGTCATTTTTTAATGATATTTTCATGAATCTTTAGATGCTGAAGCCCGGTCAACTTGACAGGAGTCTTGTTTGAAAAACTAGCCACGCAAGTTGTGAGGAACCGTGGTACATACGAGCCGTAGATATAGGTCTGTAAATATCTGTGCATTAAAAAAAGAATTAAACCTCAAATTTAAAAAAAGAAGAAAAAATTGAGGAACAACAGAGTCGAGACGTAAGCGGGCATTTTAAATTTTTCTCTCGAATCTGAGCGACACCTCACTAACACCATAGAACGGAGCATTGCGAGTTCACGCTTAGCGCCATCGCGCCTTCAATTTTGCAGATACAACACGCGCGGACATCCATCATGCACGAATAGTTGTATCTCTGCGCCGTCATCAATGCGCCTCCTTTTACTACGCTCTATGTCCAAACTGTGTTCGTTTCAGTTTGTCTTACTTGTATTTTTAGCGGTACTTAAAATACTGTATGATCAACACAGCCGTAAAAAGGAGAGCCGTAATAATCGAGCCTCGTTTCTTAATTTTTCTCACAACACCTCATTGGCAGCATAAAGAGGAGTTGCAGAACATCGTGAATTCACAGCTCGCGCCATCGCGCCTTCAATTTTGCAGATGCATCACAGGCATCCATCAAGTACGAATAGTTGTATCTCTGCGCCGTTTTTCAATTTGCTCTATTTCCATATTGTGTTAGTTTCGTTTGTCACATTGGAAGTGGTGCTTCAAGGGCTACGTGAGCAACACAGCCGAAAATAGGATGTGCTCTAATCAATTATCATTTTGAAAATAAAAAAAAATGCTAGAGGTCTCTCAAGCGATGAAAAGGGCGCACGTCTAAAATTTGATTGTACTACCTCTTCTGATGAGTGACACATGACGGATGAGGAAGGGGGGTGATGAATTGTCTCTATGTTACCAAAAAGGTGAAAATTTTGAAGGAAAGAATTTTTTTACGGATCTCAGAAATTTTATTTATAGGTATTTGGACACTTGACAAAAGTTCGAGAGCTATTTTGATTTCCTCACTTAATGACGCTTATCATCCCCTTTTCGAAAACTATAATCGAGGAAAATTTTCAATGCCTCAAAGCTAATTGGACGTATTTCTATCAAACGGAACTATGTGCATTATACGTAAGCCCTGTTGTGCACATATTCTTATGGGTCTCAGGACTCATGTTTGAATGCACATAGTTCCGTTTGATAGAAATACGTTCAATTTTACGTCGGAAAGGGACCAAATTTTCGCGTAATAGCGAAATCTAAAAGCGTAAAGTGTAATAGCGGAAGTTTGCACACTTTATTTAATCGAATGTCTGCAGTCTGCTAGTGAGTGAAATAATTTTCATTCATTACAACCTAATTAAACCAAAATGTCCCAATTTTTCACATTCTAATCTTCAAAATATTGAGCTACGAATACAAAATCTGAATTCAGCAAATAAAAAAAAACCAAAACATCAATTTTCCAGCATTTTTGTAGGCCAAGGCGCCTCTGGGGACTTATCTCCGGTTTATAGTTCCAGGCCAGGCAATTTGAAAAAGAACGGAGGGCTCTCTCAGAAAAAGTTTTCCGTCTAGCGCTTCTGAGCCCGTTTTCTCAAAACTTGATTTTTGGACTTACTGCTCTCTCGGCTATGATGGCAGCGTTGCAGACGCGATGCATTGGGAGAAAACGGGAGTTTCCCGGATGAGTCGACTGTGCGATGGATAATTGTCTTCGGAGGCGCATTGCTACAAGTCTGGTAATGTTGGGTGCATCTGAGTCGCGGTGGGGCGGTGGGGGTGTGGGGGGCTGAGGGTAGTGGAGCCAGGCGAGGCGCGCACGGGTAGGTGAGTAGCTCTTATCTGGAGGCCTAGAGTCACGACTCGCGACTCGGATAATGAGATAGACACGCCCGATAAAGCTCCTCATTCTTAATTAGACATTCCGCCATAGCTCCCTCTCCTGCCTCTGCCTTTTGCCTTTTGCTTTTGCTTCAGCACTTGGACAAAATGAAAATCCCACCGTAGCCATATCCCTCCAGTCCGGCAGGATAATTCCGGACTCCCCTCTCGCTCACCCTCGTCTCCCCGTCTAAAACGATAAAAACACCTTATCCACGTTCGGGGTTGTAATTTTTCAAGAAAAATAAAATCTTGATATTTCGGGTAAAATTCTATGAATTATTTCAAGAAAAATTGCAACCCTGAGATCGGATAGAGTGTTTTTTCCGTATTGAAAAATATTTTTCAAAATTAATGCAAAATTAAGCGAAAGGCGACTGATTTTTGCCTTTTGGTGTTTTTCAGTGCGTGTTGCATACCTAGCCCCTGTAGATATGTTTCATATTTTTCATATTTTTCACTAATTTGCGAAAATTCATGAAATATTTCTCGGAAATTTTCAATATTTCATACCTTTCATTTCACCCGTGCAACCCTGTCCACGTTCGGGCTCAGCCAATTTTCCTTCCGTCAAATACGGATTCTCTTGAGACCTCTCCGTTTCCTTGGCCAAAGGACGTTACTGCATTTCAATATTCTTAATCGCAACTTGTACTCTCATCGAGAGCACCTATATAGCAGTGCGAGCAAGTTGATTTATCTAAGGTAAGGTTAGGAAGGATCTCCAGAGAGAACGAAAGAAGGATCTACAACGCGATTGTCAAGAGCATAGTAACCTACGGGTTTGAAGTATGGCCAATGAAACAGTGGATCCGGGAGGTTTTAGAGGCAACAGAGATGGACTTCTGGCGTAGATCCGCTGGTGTTCCCAGAGAGGATCGCGTCAGGAATGAGACGGTACGGGAGATCATGGATGCCAAACAGACCATCGTGCATGACATTATGACAAAACAACTTATTTGGTATGGTCATGCTCAGAGAATGGCAAGAGACCGGTTGCCGAAGAAGGTCCTTGATTGGGTTCCACCTGGGAGAGGGCGCAGAGGGCGTCCAATGAGAGGTTGGAGGAAGGGGATTGAAGCAGAAATTTTAAGGTGCTTAATGCCCCAAGGGTTGTGGTTCGACAGAGAGCAGTGGAGGTTAGGTGTCGTAGAGCGCGGGGGAGTGCTATAAAACGACCTATATGTATGTGTGGTTATGGATGCCTTACGGCCCAAAGGGACAGCTATCCTATGATTCAAATTATCCAGAGATTTATGACTTTTTCAATTGTTACGATCCATCGTCTCTAAAGCACGTATTTGACTTAATTTTTAGGCATACATCTACTCACCGTTGCCGTTGCGGAAGAACAATCTTGGCCACTTTGGTTTCATTTTGGAATCTGAAGATTGGTTCAGTGACATTTTTTGTGTTTAGTATGCGATCTAAACAGATAGATTATTCTTCTCCCCATGAGCGGGAGGGAAGTTCAGTGGCGTGCGGTCCGGATAAGCAAGGCAAGCACTGCTTGCCCAAAGATTTCAAACGAAAGAAGAAAATTACTCCTATTTCATGTTGAACATTTTAGCAAATATAATTTATAAATGGTGTTCAGTAAGTAAATTGCATTAAAAACAGAAAAAGAGAGAGACAGAAATACGTATAGAGCCACATCAGTGGGAAAGCGGCAGGGCGGATGGAGGTGGCGCAGCGCGCTGCGCGGCCCGAACACGGGCCAACCCATGCGCTGGAGAATCGCTTGCGATCAGCTGAGCGGAGAGCCACTGCTCGGCGGCGGAATCAAG
>NW_017547244.1:384591-467918 GCF_001854935.1 Bemisia tabaci
GGGGGGGGGGGGGGTGCTGGTAACAATCGGATCCGACCGGAAGATACCGATCTGCACGGTGCCCTTGCTGAGTATGCAGCTATGCACGCCGCGCCGGCGAAGTACTGCACCGGGATGCGGTGAGACACACGTATTGTCGTATTGCCGTGCTGAAGAAGAACGCCGTATGAACATTCGAGAGTTGCCAAATTTCCTTCAATGAAATGTCTATTTTTCAGGAAAATTATGAATACTTTTTCCTTGAAAATTTGAGACACTTTTGAATAAATTAAAAACAAAATTATCTGAGAAATTGGCAGATAAATATTCGAAAATGTTTATGAAAATCGGTGATTTGCCAGATGAAATTTGGCAACGCCTGAAGGCTCATACGGTATTTTTCCTCAGCACGGCAGTGTAGCAGTCCTGTTTCTTCGTATCGGGCTGCATGCATGTTAACATGCACACGAATTCGATCGCACTCGAAAAAAAAGATAGAAAGAAAGATACAATTCAAGAAGTTAGAGAACCGTTTCCATTACCACTGCCTAAAACCAAAAAATCTTGGTTATTTTGCAATCTTTCTGTAATTGTCTAGCCTCTACTAGCACGGAAAAAAAGTGTTAGGCGGGTACACGGACTTTATGTCCACTTTTTGTGCAACCACAGACTTTTCGTCCACAAATTTTACGCCCACAGTTCTGAAGCCCACACTATTGTTAAGTCCATTACTTAAACGTCCACTGAGTTAAGTCCACAAATATAAAGTCCACTAAAATCAAATTCAAGCGTCATATTTTAGTCCGTGTGTAAAATTATATTGACAATATCGAAATGAGAAAATTTAAGAGAGAATGAGGTGTTGTTATCGTAACTCATATTTTAAATGAAATGTTAATTTCTTCTTTTGATTCATCTTTTCAAATTGTCTTTGGTAAATACTTGGTTTCATTTCTATCCTTGAAATTTCCGATTTAAAATATGCCTTAAATGTACATTATTTTTTTTAATGAAATTGATTACTTCATTTCAAAAACATTTACATTTTTAAAACTTGGTAAATATTTGTAAAACCTTTTCCGAGCAATGGCATCGATATGAATCTCAATGAGCCGTAGTTGTGATGAAAGAAACTATGCAAAAATTAATAAAAGCGGAAAAAAACTAAGAAGCACGCAATTTTTTGTTTTGAATTTATTTGTACATCGACCTCCTTGAGTCAAATACGTCCAATTTTGAGCGTTTAGTTGCGCTTACACCACGCTGCAGCACAGTAAAAGCTCAAAACATAAAAGAATAAATTTGAATGCTTTGGAAATCATTAAATTTGATACGGAACCACTACTATATTTACAAAAAACACATTATATTTTCCAGTAGTACATATTTCTTTTCTATCAGTTTAAAAGGGAATAATCAATGCAGAGAGTGCAAACATTTCAAAATCATGAGTTGAAAAACGCTGACTCCGCGAGTTTAAATATTAGAGCCTAACACAGATTGGAGCGGCGTGTTAGCAGCGCAGAACGCGCACTGGCGCCTACAAACCTAACGGGATACTTCACGCATTGCGCAACGCGTGAAGTATCCCGTTAGGTTTGTAGGCGACTATGCGCTTGTAACGCTGGTTGTCTGCCGCGCCGCAACGGTTTAAGCAACTATTTCGCGTCAGAGGCGTTGCACAGTATCCTACAAGATTGAAGGCGCACGAAATAACTAGTTAAAGAGGACTTTCAATTTTGACTGCATCTGTTACTGAAAAATGTTTAATTTGGCATTGGAGCGTTTCTTAGGCTCCCGCTTTGGTTTTCATCCTATCATATCCGCACAGTGTACACATGAACATAGGTTTTTATCTGCTCTTAGAGACTGTTCTCTTTCATGACATGATTCATGAATGAAATGTTTTTAAGAATGAAGGTAGTAGTAGTATGCATTTATTTTTGAGGTGGTTCCTGTCATTTAAATGAGAAGAAAAAAATTTGGACATAACATGTCCACAATTTGGACAATTTTGGACATGTTCATGGTTGGACATTAAATCATGTGGACTTAATGAAGACTGGACTTAACGTTTAGTGGACATTTATTCTATGGGCGAGAGGTTGGTGGACATAAAGTCCTGGAAGCGTTAGGCGCCAATCCCTAAAAATGAGGTATTACCCCAATTTTTTGGATGATATGGACGTTTCTAATAAATTGTGGTGTTACTGCAACTTAAGTTAGGGTACTGTCGCAACTCAGGTTTGGTTGGTACCGCAAAATTTGAGCTAGTAACCCAATTTATTCGGGTGCTACCCCAATTGGTCTCTGTTGGACGGCCGTAAGTCCAAAAACTCATAAGTCCTAGAGTTCTATGTGATCAACGAAAGCCAGGGCTCATGAGATGTTTATGTTACGCCTGTCGAACAGAAACCAATTCAATTAATTGGGACGCTACCAAACTTAATCGGGGTACTATCACAATTAATTGGAAATGTCGATATCATCTAACAACCCTGCGCTCTCTTTTTTTATTCCGTGAGCTATCAAATGGACTGCATTTTGAATTTCGGAACTACTATGCCTGGCTTATCTATAAAAGGACCTATCTGAATAGGGAAACCGATCGCATTTATGTCGTTTCTAAATTGTGCCTGAAATAGTTGTTTTGATTGCAAAACGTGGTCCAAATAGTGTTCTTAGTACCTCTATCGATTTTCACGGCAAGGACAAATATTTCCCATTGGATCAATATGGATTCTAACTAATAATTTCTGGACAAGAATTCTTGTCCAACAGCAGTGGTGAGTTTTCAAGTTGGCAACACTGTATTCCCTCCATATAAACCCATTAAAAATATCGATTATAGGTGACCAAGAATCGATTGTTTTGCATACGTTTAAATGGAGAAAAAACATCATCGCCGACCTTCAAGAAATCGCTTCGTTTCAAACGGTGTCTCCTGATGTTATTTCAAAGAAACGTCTCGTCACTACGAAAATATTGACGCTCTGTCCAGAAACCGAACATCGAATGAAAATTCACAATCCTTAAAGAATTTCAGCGAAAATAGCCGGTCAATAGCTTGATTAATTCAAAGGGCATCGAATTTTTAAAATTGCAACTCAGCAACGTTGTCATTACTCGGAAATACTGTTTTGGGTAATGGAATTTTCAGAAATAGGGCTCTTTTTCATTGAAGAATATCACACAAAAAATGAAAGCAATCAGAGCTACGGGGATGAGGCTGTTTTGCATGAAATAGGAGTCTTAACAGTCTGATTGGAATTTGGCATATTTAAGCAATTTTTAACCGTAGACATGACCAGACCTCCTCGAACAGGCGCTTCAATAATTCTGCTTTACTGAATGGCTGTGCGATACCAAACCTGAGTTCCATTTCAGCGTGTAAGACAAGAAGTATCCTCTGGAGCTGAAGGCGTTTTAAGCTCACAGACTACGGCTACTGTCCTACACATCCGAGTGCGTGCACTGTAGCCTGCAGCTAAATTCCAACTTGAGCCGCGTCAGGAAATTTGAATATTCCCACGTACAAAGACCCATAGTAAAATTTGCAGTAAAACTAGTCGTGTAAGTTTACAAGTTGTGTACAGTTACAGAAATCTGTGTAACACTCCGCTCTGACCTGGTATCTGGAACTCAAATTTCATTTCTTATAGATAGAGTAAGATCCATTTCCTGCATTAAAAAAATGGGAAGTGGTGGAATTTTTGGGCATCTTGGGTTCTGTCGATGACTTACGCGGGTATAGCTTTGTCATTGATTTTTTCGAAAATGGTGTGGTTCATGGATACTCTCCATACTTCAAAACATTTTTTTTAAAAGAAAAATAACGAGTCATTTGAAGATAGGCATAGGTACCCAATAGATTTTCAGAGATCGAATTTTTGACGGAATACTACTTGCCGAGGGTGGACCCAAATTTTTAATTATATTAACCAGTTAAACCCAATTCTAATGTAGTTTTTTTAACTTTTCAATATCAACTGCTTCGGTTGGAAATAGGCGTGTTTTGTTTAGCTACCTCTACCAGCTAAGGAAGCATCCCTATGATAAAAATTATGAGTAAGGGTTGAAAAAATGAATTTTCATTTTGTCATCTGACACGCGTGCTACTCGACTGTCATAATACTCCTAAAAGTTTGTGTGCAAGAAGGACGTATCCACCAAATAAAAAAAAATCAAATTTTTCTGTTTTCTTATACCATGACTTTTTTTACTACTTCAAATACCCCTGAGAGGGTAACTCAACAGTTACGACAGTCCTATCCCCCTTAGTCCCTAATCATGCTAGCCCCAGGCAACCTTTGTTTGAGACCAAGAAACTCGGGTCACTGGCTGGGATTCGAAGCCAGGACTTTGAACTTTGAATTTTTGGGGTGTCTACCAGCTATAAAAAACCAAAATTGGGGACTTTCGGGGCTTTTCAGGGAAGTTTTACAACACAATCGGGGACTTTAGTGCGTTAAAAGGCGTATTTTACACGACCAATTTTACAAGTCATGTTGAACCGATGAAAACATACGAAAAACCAATTAACACTTAAGTTTTTTTTTATTCCTGGTTATACCGCGCCGCCCCGGCCGGCGGGAAAATTTGAAAATGCCGGTGTTTAGGACGATTTTTGTCATTTTTTGGGGACCTGAACAAGAAAATTGGAGACTTTCGGGGATATCGAGGACACTCTTCCAAAATCGGGGATAATCGGGGACATTGGGGATTTTTGGGGACCGGTAGACACCTTGATTTCGGGGTTGGCAGGAATATTGAGCCGAGATTATACCCACCTGGATCCGCACTGAAAAAAGTAATAAGCTGTTTTAGTATCTAGGATGTCAGAAATGTGTCTGGTGAGCCCAAGATGCTGCCTTTACTGCCCTACCCGTTAACTTTATAACCTATGAATGCAAATTCAACTGCGTGGGCAATCAAGGTAGCATCTTAGGACCATCAGACACATTTTTGACATCCCAGGTGCTGAAACAGCATACCATTTTTTTCAGTGCGAGTGTAAACCAATCAGAAGCCGCCTCGCCACCACCTCCTTTTTTCCTGCTTTGTCTGCACCTCTCCCGTGGTGGATACGTGTGTTTCTGCCGTGCATCTGCCTACTTTTCGCGCACGGCGAGGACGCGGACGGCGGACAAGCTCCCCGTGCTTTTTCGACGTCGCGGACCGGCATTCCACGGCTGGAACTTATGTCCGCGACGCAACCGGGCACCCGAGCTTTCGGCGTGAAACATGACAATGAGAAATTTATGGCGGCGCGGATTTTAGGGCCGTATTTTTGTCGACTCGCTCGCAGAAAAAACAATGTAAGCTATTGTTTTTGAGTTGAATGGGTCCGGCATGATTGGAGGAATGTCGCGTGGTCGGGGGGAGGCGGGGATCCGGGGCGCTTGTGCAGTCCGGGCCATTATATTCAATGCCCCCGCGCGCGCCGGGCCCGGTGCATGTGCAATGTGCAGTGTGGAGTGTGGAGCGTGGATGTGGAGCCTCGGTGCATTGGAGACACTTGAGAGCTTATAAAATCATGGACGCCATTGTTGATTTTTTTCACAGCTCCCCGAGACGCGAACGCGATCCGCGGATGCGTCGAACCCGAGTTGAGTGAAATAATCTGCTCTGCCCAGAGCGTGCCTCCGTATTAATGGACCACTTTACTAAGCAGGGAGACTAAGGAATTGATATCCATGAATTGATCGGAAAATAAAATCTGAGTCGATAGACACCGATTCCATCGACAAATTGGAAAAAAACCTGTGTCGATTCGATCCTTATGAATAAAGTTGATCGAAAAATAAGAACGTGAATCGATCGAAAAATAAAAACATGAATCCATCGAGAAAAAAAAAAATGTGAGTCGATGGACACCGATTCCACGACAAATTAGAAAAAAATCTGTGTCGATTCGATCCTCATGAGTAAAAGTGATTGAAAAATAAGAACATGAATTGATCGAAAAATAAAAACACGAATCCATCGAAGAATAAAAATCCGAGTCGATAGGCACCGATTCCATCGATAAATTAGAAAAAAACCTGTGTCGATTCGATCCTTATGAATAAAATTGATTGAAAAACAAGAACATGAATTGATCTGAAAATAAAAACATGAATCGGTCGAAAAATAAAAGCATGAATCCATCGAAAAATAAAAATCTGAGTCGATAGACACCGATTTCATCGACAAATTATTAAAAAACCGGTGTCGATACGATCGACGTGAATTGATTGAAAAATAAGAACATGAATCCATCGGAAAATAAAATCATAACCCGATCGAAAAATAAAAACATGATCTGATTGACATTGATTTGATCGATTCACGGGTTCGTTGACTGGTTCACAAATTTGTCGATTGAGTCACGGTTGTCGATCGAATCAGTGTTGATCGAATTAAGTCGATCAGTTCACATTCTTATTTTTCGACTGATTCGTGTCAATCGAATCAGAATAAACACATCTGTTTTAATTTTTTGTCGATCGAATCGATGTCGATCGGTTCATGTCACTCGACTCTCGTTTTTAGTTTTCCATCGATACCGCCATCAATCTTTTGACATAGAGACATTGAACTTGATTGAATATTGAAAAACAAACAATATTCTTTACTTGATTTCAAGATTTGGGAAGATGATTTTCCCAAAATAGTTCACCGAAATGGTAAAAATTTGAAATATATATATCAATCGTACCGAGAATGCATTGCGAAAAAGCTGAGGATCTACACACAGTCTCTGTAATTAGGACCAGCGGACTGATTATTGAAATTGATGGACAAATCTATAGACAAAGAAGACATTGGGAGTATGGAGCGATCCTATTGGTTGAAATGGGTGGTTCCCATAGACAAAGGCAGAAAATTATAGACTAACTGTCGAATTTCTCGTGGGTTGCCGTTACTTAGTCCATTACCTGCTTCCTTTGTCCATTGCAACCACACGCTTCGACCAATAGGGGTATCTCCATATCTCTTTTGTCTCCTTTGTCTATAGCTTTGTCTATCAATTTCAATAATCGGCCCGCAGATTCTGGGTAAAATACGAGGCTAAGAGACCGCAAAGGCTGAAAGAAGCTGACAAGTAGCTCAACCGCAAAGGACTCGAATCTAACCAAATTTACGGTGTGTCACTCACAGAGGTGGCCTTTTTCACGCGTACAGAACCACTTTCCCCCGGGAGGCGGGGGGTGAGGGGATCGAAATCAGGGCTTCCCGATGGAATGCAAACGGCTCGCGGTTCGAACTGGATTTACGGCGAGCGAGGAATTCGGGCATTGGCACTCGCAAAAATGCTCGACTCTGTAGCCTCGCTGCGGTATCGCTCGCTCGCCGGATCAATTTCAATTTTTTCCCCGGCCAAAAATCAGACGTTTCCCACATTTTAAAGCATTTCCTTTCAAACTTATTCCTGAAATATAATTCGATTTCTACTGATCACTCTCAGAGCTGAAGCTGTTTGTTTATCCAAAGAGCTCACGAAATGTAGGATGGAAATGTTCAAAACGGATTGATGCAGGGTCGGATTAAGGGGGTGGCCACATGGGCCGCGGCCCATGGCGGCAAAATTAGGGGGCGGCAAATTTTGCAATTTGTTCAAATGCAAGTACAAAAAAATCGGATTCAGAAAAAAATTACAAACAAGAAAAGGTGACAAAATCCCTCATTTCCTGAGAGTTCATTAATTTCTAATTTTGTCGTATTTCGGTGATACAAAAGACTGCGCTCTTTAATTAGTTGAGTTAAGAGAGAAACCAAACACGTAATTTGGCCTGGAGTGGCGCGGCGCAAAGAGATATGATGACGAGGACTTCAGATAAAAAGGAGAAGCCCTCGACGCGGCGGTCGGCATGTAACACGTATCAGCGCCTACGAGACTGCATGAATACTTCACGCATTGCGTCAAACACAGTACGGTCATCAGCGGTCGGCGCGGCGCGGCGTGAAACGCACAGTGCCTACAAGACTACATGAATGCTTCACGCATTGCGCCAAATACAGTGTCTTATGCACCCTTCTCCCTCCGGCACGTTCACTTGATGGTTTTTATTAATGTTTCAAAATAAATGAGAAGAGGGCGGCAAAATACAGGCGGCCCATGGGCGGCAAGTAGGTAAATCCGGCCATGGATTAATGCTATCTTTTTGGCACTTGCTCAATATGGACACAATATTGGAACAAACAACTCACAGATTTGTTCAAGTGTTGATCTAGTATTTCCTTAAGTAATTTATCTGAATTAACCTGCGTAGCTTACCTGCACCTGCATAGAAGAAATTAGGATGGGTAAATACATTCTTAAAACGTTTTAAAACGTTTTTTTCTCAACTATCCCTACATTTAACTCAGCACCCTCAGCGACCTGATTTATCAATTTATAGACACAGCTATAGAGAAATAATACAAAGGGAAAAACGAGCGACCCTATTGGTTGAAATGGTTGGTTCCTGTAGACAAAGGGAGAAAATGATAGACTAACTGTCGGGTCTCTCGTGGGTTGCCGTTAGTTAGTCTATTACCTACCTCCTTTGTCCATTGCAACCACCCGCTTCCACCAATGGGATCTCTCCATATCTTTTTTGTCTAAAGCTTTCGATCCTATCGATTGAAACGGGTGTTTTTCATAGACCCAGCGGGAAAATGATGGACTTACTACAGGGTCTCCCGCGGGTTGCCGTTAGTTAGTGTATGACTTGTTTGTTCATTGCAACCACCCGCTTTCTACGGTAGCATTGCTCCATATTCTCTCTGTCCTCATCTATTTAAATAATCAGCCCATAGTTGCCCTGCCTAGTCCCAGAATCGTGGGAGTCACTCATCGAAAAACAGTTTGTATGATATCATTTTCCGCAAAAGAGCATATCGACGGTTCAAGTCGGCAATCACGTAACTCGTTTGCGGTGTCTGAAAATCTCCGCCTCTGTATTATTTTTCAAAGGAGATCAAATTGACATCATTCCTTGAAGTTTTTGCAGCATTTTCTTCGCACATACAGAGGAGAAAAATCACGGCAGTTTTAAAGAATTGCCGTTGAGTAGTTTTCCGTTTAAAAAATAAAGTATGGCAGGAAGTCTGCGACGTTCAAACCAAGTTATGTGATTGCCGACTTACACCGTCGATATAGGGGTTTCTTCTCACCTTGGTTACATCGCCGTATTCTAGCCGTATGACAAGCGCCTACACTAGGCGAGGTAAAGAAGTTGAAATACAATATCAATGGTGTTTATCGTAACAAGGCTCGAGCATGCAACTAATCGTGCTTCCCGGATGCGGAGGTTGCGTATGAAAATATTGAAGGCGTTTTTCATATCGACGCTGATAACTGAGTTTCACAGGCAAAATGAAAACTTTGCAGCAAAAACATTAGGGAATCCCTTAGTTAGAAATGCCCAAGATTCGCCCAGGGAAAAAATGCAATTTTGGAGGATATTTTCGGCAACTTTGAGATGTTGTAGGAAACGACGCTTTGTACAAGATTTTGCAATTTTGACCTGCGATTCCTGAATTATGTGTAAAAACACTCATGTGCTTAGGGAAACTAATCGTGCATACTTTGTCTTCACATTGAGTCAGAAGTTGTGGTTCCTGATTGCGAAATGCAGTCCATTTGAGGCAAATCTTTTAAAATCGTCGCACATTTCTCTCAACGACCTGCAGCCTGATTGCTGAAATTCTGTGTTTGTCGGATAGACATATAGATGACATAGCTTAAAAGGCGGAGCGTGGTTGGTCGGCTATGTCTTATCGCTGCTTTATCGTGCCTTTGTCAGGTGGAATGGACGACATGCTGTCGGAGACTTAAGAGGTGCCTTTAGCTTGTCTTGAGTTCCATCCGAAATAAGTATACGACAAAGCAGCGATAACACATGACCAATCACACTCCACTTTTTAACCTATGTTATCTATGTCTACCCGACAAACACAAAATTTCAACAATCAGGCTGCAGGAAATATTGATACAACATTCGAATTTTCTCGGTTTAATTTGCTCTGTCTCAACCTTTAAAATCGCGTCAACTGTGCGTTGGAGGAGCGAAATTTTTTGGTATGCGACTTGGCGAGCAGGGGAGACCCCTGTCCAGCCGCCAACCCCACCCCCGCGCCCTGCAACGACGTAGCGTACTCCAACCGCGGTTGCCAGATTTCGGCCGATTCGCTTCATCGGCTGTGGGAAAATGCGCCGGTGAGCGTGCAACTTGGCAACGGGGGCTCTGGACGAGCGATGAGGAGCGTTTGTGCATCCGATGATTTATTCGCGAGGATGTATAGGAGCCGCAGCTTCTGTAAATAACTAGCTTGGGTGTGCCTGGGCACTGTGCAGTGTGCGTCCGTAACTTCATTCATATCTTATTTTACGGGTATTTTTATAGCCGCTTCATTGCGTCAATTTATGGCTATCAATTGCGCTCGAGCTTCCAAGCTCCGCGGTTAGCGCGCTCGGTCAACTTTCCTTCTGCTCCTTTTCTTTGGCCCCTCCACCCCCATCCACCCCCCCCCCTCTTTGCCTCCCCCTTAATGAGGATTTTGTCAGTAGTCGAGAGCTACGTTGCCGTTTTGTGGAGGCTTGTCATGCTTTTCAGGGTTGACGCCGGTCAGGAAACTGGGAAACTTGGGGAAAGTTAGAGGATTTCCGGCGGTCGGGAAAAGTCGCCAAGCTAGACTTTCCCGCCAAATCCATGACTGCCAATAGAGTCTGCGTAGAAATCATGAATTTACTCGAAATTACCACATATTTAACTTCAAATATCTCTGATAGTCGCAAGATTTTTTTGGTAGAATGGAAGTTTGATATCTGAGGGGTAGCTAGACACTTGACCCAATTTTTTTCACTCGATACCTAATTTGGTCAACTAATTTAATCAAAGGCACACTGTGGCTGTGTTGCTCTTGTCGCCTTTTAAGTCCCGCTATAAATAAGACAATCGGAACCGACACAACATGGAAATAGAGTAAGAGAAAGGACTCGTTTTGATGAAGGCGCAGAGATACAACTATTCGTGCTTGATGGATGTCCGTGTTGTATCTGCAAAATTGAAGGCGCGATGCGTGAACTCGCAATGCTCCGCTCTATGCTGTCAATGCGGTATCGCTTAGATTCGAGAGAGAAGGTAAAAAAAAGGTCCGATTAAATCTCCTACCTCCGGCTGTGTTGCTAACGTAGCCCTTGAAGCACCACTACATATAAGACAGACGAAACCAACACAAGGAAACAGAGCAATGGAAAGGTCACGCGTTGATCACGGCGCAGGGATACAACTATTCGTGCTTGATGGATGTCCGTGTTGCATCTGCAAAATTGAAGGCGCTATGGCACGAGACGGGGAAAATTCTTTTTTCCGGATAAGTAGCACGTGATTGAGAGAGGTCAAAGTTGTTTTGGATTTCACAGTCATTTAATACATTGGAAACAAGAAAAACATTGCCTACCAATTTTTCACCCACGAAAAAACGCCTTTTTCAAGTGAAAATAAGGAGACCATAACATGGTGTTCTGTGCAAATTTTGAATGAAATCGAACAGATAGATTCTGAGATATCGCTGTAGACAGATTTGGGGGACGCCTGACGGACGGACAAGTATTTTTTCAAGTATGGTTATTTTGACTCCTGGGACCTTAAAACGTCCAGAAATGATGAAATTTCAACCTTTTTCTCCCCCTTGCAGGATGACAATACTTACTCTCCCCTAGGGTAGCGAGAAAGTAAAAACGTGTGTTTTTGGAAATATCAATGTTCAAAATGAGTAGATGATGGAGAGAGACTAAGATTATTTTCGACTTCAGCAGCAGAAGTCCAAATAGTTTTGTTTTTCTGTCAAAAATTGTTAATTTTAAGGGAAAATGATCGCTTTTATTTTATTACCTTTCAGATTTAGTATTTTTTCAAGCAAACAAGAAGTTGCAAGATTTTAAAAACACAGTAGTCGAGCTGCTTGTTCCCCCTCTGTTAAATGAGACCCGTTTTAGCGAAAAATTGTTGAGCTTGGGAAGTTGATTTCAGAGCGCACAAGCGTCGTATCCGCAAAATTTAAAATAGGGCTAGACGGTTAATTCGAAAATCTGAGCCGTTTGCACATCTCCATTTCTGTTGGCTCTGGAGTCTAGACTTAACAAAGTGCCTTTTCGCCGGCGCGGCGAGCAGCTGCCACGCCAGGGCTCAGCTCCTTGATGGCCTCGGCGAATGACTTGAGCCGGAATGAAAGGAAGCAAGTATTTCGCCGGTGAAAGCATATCCTCATTTTAAACCAGGAACTTCATTTAAGAGAAAGCTCCCGAAAGAAGTCGGCGGGGAGTTTAAGTTTTAAAAACGCCCTCGCCGAGAAGTGCGAACTCTCGGGTAGTCGCGACTCTTGCTCGCAGTTAGGACTTAATTTTTTCACGGCGGGGGGGGGGGGGGGGGGGGGGAATGACGGGGCGAGGAAAATGAAATAGGTAGCCTGAAAATTACGCCGAGTCGTAACGAGACAAATAACGCCGCGCGATGCGATGCAGCGAATCGGCCCAGCAGCGGATCCACCGTTTCGTTTCCATGCTGGTTGCCTATCTCTGCGTCTGCAGGAGCGCGCGCCGCTTGATGATCCCAGGGTTTCCGGCGCTCTGAAAAACCTGGGAATTCACGGCAGAGAAAAGTCTGGAAAGCCCAAGGAATTCATTGTAGGGTGTCTACCATCAGTATGTACCGGAGAACTCTTAAAATATCAGGAAATTTGATGTCATCCGCATAGGCGCACCTAGATCATTTTGCCAGGGGGGCCTGGCCCCTCCCCCCACCACCAGGGGTTCTGAGGGGGGGGGGGGTACGGAATACCCTCCAGTCCAGAAAGGGGTACGAAGGGCCTCCTCCGAAAATTTGTTGAAATTTTAACCCTGTTTGGACGCATTTTGAGGCTTTCATGACGCAGATTTTCCATTCATCTCTGCCGAAAAACTACGTTTATTTTTCCACTTTCAGCAAAGAATACTCTTAAATTGTTGCATTGAATGGATTTGGAAATTTTTGAAATTTTAACTGTATTTGCCACCATTTTGAGGCCTCCATGATGAAAATCATAGAAAATACTGAGTGAATGAACACGGTGCTTTCGATTTAGACTCTACATTAAAAGAGATAATCATTCTCGACGAAGGTCTTTTCCCATCATCCAGAACTTCCGGGAGGGGCCAGATGATACTATTTTCAATTCCAGGGGGGAACACCCCCCTCCCCTTCCCCTTCGTATGCCACTGGTCATCCGGAAAATATCAAGAAATTTGAAGTCATCCGGAAAAATCAGGAAAAGATCAAGAAAATCAAAGAAAAAAAGGTGAGGGGTGGGGTGCACCGAAAGAATCGATTATTCGTCACAGGTTTCAATGTAGGAAACGCAGTGTTGCCAACTCGGTGGATCCGCCTCTGCGGGCTGATTATTGAAATTGATAGACAAAGCAATAGACAAAGAAGACAAGAAGGATATGGAGAGATCCTGTTGGTTGAATTGGTTGGTTCTCATAGACTAGGGGGGTAAATGATGGACTAACTATCGGGTCTCTCATGAGTTGCCGTTAGTTAATCTATTACCTACGTCCTTTGTCCATTGCAACCACCCGCTTCCACCAATAGGAACCCTCCATATCCTTTTTATCTTCTTTGTCTATTACTTTGTCTATCGATTTCAATAATCGGCCCGCAGGGGCGGTAAACGGTGGTGGTGTGACGGGAGCGCGGCCTTGGGGTTGCCAGAGCCTTAACTTAAATGCCGAACGGGAGGAGCTCGGGAAGTCTGCAAGAGACAGAATTTGTGTTTTTAGTGCCCCGTATTTCATTTTCCCCGTTTTCCCACTTTCCCACCCCTCCCCTCACCCCCACCGCCACACTCGTCCCGCTTTAATAAGCCCGGGACGGGGACGGGGATTTGGAGGCCTTTTTACTGGTTCCCCGGAATTTCAACCCGATCCGCCTTTTTCACCGACTCAATTTTAATTTTTAACCCCGATCGCACCCCCCCCCCCCCCCCCCNGCTCCATTCCGCAAGTTTATGTTTTTTTTTTAAATGCTTTATTAGATATTTAGAGATACATAGACATATTAAAGATGGTACAAATTAAATACATTATTGATCTTAAGACTAAAATAACTAATCTAATGAAGCCCCGGAACCGCCTGTGGGCATTACGTCGGGGGGTTTAGGGGCGGAGTTATTACTATTATTACCAACTATCTTATAATTTTTAGCCTTAGAGTCTAAAATGTCCTTAAAATACTTGTAAAGTATATGTATGCCGCCCTGATCCGTCATTCAAGTGTGAGTTCCATCCTTGGTCTTTACGCACTAAAGTGGCTTCTCGGAATTATGGAGAGTAATTCGATAATCGACAGTTCGATTATCTGCTGTATGAACAAAATTCTGCAAAAACTTCAAGGAATGACGTCAATTTGTTCTCCTTTAAAAGAATAACATAGAGGCGGAGATTTTCAGACACCGCAAACGAAACATGTGATTGCGGACTTACGCCGTCGATTTGTGTTGCGACGCATGCTTGTGCACGGTGGCGTGGCGTGCTTTGTGATATATCGATTGTTATGCCATTTAAACCTATTGTAAAGAATCGATTATTAAGGCGTTCGCTGCGAACACCCTGTTTATCGATCTTTTTAAACAAGTTTAAATGGCATAACAGTCGATATATCGCAAAGCACACCACGCCACTGCTTGTGCATAATGTTGGGATAGCTATTCTAACTCTGCCGATGGTATTTTGTCTACATGCTTAATTGAAGGCGAATCCCTGCAAGTCTTGCTCCATGCAATTCATTAGTTAGTCCAGTGTCTAATCGCGGTACTTTCTGGCTTCTAGGACATTTTTATGGAGCATCTCCTCACTTTATAGAACGTCACATGTTTGCACACTCAAATTAATCATGAGAATCTCTGAAATAACTTCAAAAGTATGTTCGGAGTGTTAATCGCAAATTAAAAGGGAAATTCCTTTGCGATATTTACTCGGGATGTGCTTTTGAAGTTACTTCAAAGTTTTTTTGGTCAAATTTTGAGTATAAATACTTGGCGCACTACAGTGTGATGTGTTGCTTGGAAATTCCAATTCTCATTCCCAAGAGATGTTGCATTCATTCAATTCTTGCCGGGAGGGTATCGATTCTTGGAGGGGCCAGGTGCTCCGACAAGAATCGATTATTCATCATAGATTTAAATGGAGCAAATTCGGTGTTGCCAAATTGCTGGATCCGACTCTGGATAGGATTATGAAAGATACATATAAAAAGAGAGAGATAATAGACGGAGATACGTCGGGAGATAAAAAGACGATGTGAAATAAGTCATGATTGCGGTTTAAGCATTCATTGTAAAAATGTCCTATCAATCCAAGATGGACGCACAGTGTCGCATCGTAATTATTTTTCAACGGTCCAATTGTTTAAGTCCGTGGTTACCAAACTTAGTCACGTGATCCACCTGCAAAACATAAGCGTGATAAATAGCTAGCAAAAATGAACTCATAATTTATAAAGAGGAATTCCAGAGACAAGTCTTATCTGATCCAAGCTCAAGCTTTTATAAACTTGAAACAACTAATCGCTAAGTTGCCACTGTTACAGGATCAATCTCGGTATTTTTGTAGGGGACCGCGGCACATACGAGCCGTGGATTTAGGTCTGTAAATATTTCAGCATTAAAAAAAGAATCAAACTTCAAATTTAAAAAAGAAGAAAACATTGAGAAACAACAGAGTTGAGACGTAATTGGGCCTTTTAAATTTGCCTCTCGAATCTGAACGACACCTCACTGGCAGCATAGAAAGGAGCATTGGGAGTTCACGCATAGCGTCATCGCGCCTTCAATTTTTCAGACACAACACGGACACCCATCATGTGCGAATAGTTGTATCTCTGCGCCGTCATCAATGCGCCCTCTTTTACTTTGCTCCATTTCCATACTGTGTTTGTTTCAGTTTGTCTTATTTGTATTTGTAGCAGTGCTTTAAAGGATGTTTGAGCAACACAGCCTTAAATAAGAGAGCCGTAATAATCGAGCCTCGTTTCTTAACTTTCCTCACGACACATTAATGACAACATAAAGCGGAGCTGCAGAACATCGCGAATTCACAGCTCCCTCCATCGCGCCTTCAATTTTGCAGATGCAACACAGAAATCCATCAAGTACGAATAGTTGTATTTCTGCGCCGTCTTTCCATTTACTCTATTCCCATATTGTGTTAGTTTCGTTTGTCTCATTTGTAGGGGTGCTTCAAGGGCTACGTGAGCAACAAAGCAGAAAATAGGATGTGCCTAAATCAATTATCATTTTGAAAAGAAAAACATGTTTGAGGTATCTGAAGCGATCAAAAGGGCTGACGTCTAAAAATTGACTGCACTACCTCTCTTAAGAGAGTGACACATGACGGATGAGGAAGGTGTGAGTGAATGGTGATGAAGCTTCTCTATGTTACCAAAAAGGTGAACATTTCGAAGGAAAGAATTTTTTACCGATCTTAGAAATTTTATGCATAGGTATTTGGACACTTGACAAAAGTCCCAGAGCTAGTTTGATTTCCTCACTTAGTGATGCTCATCATCCCCTTCTCGAAAACTATAATTGAGGAAAATTTTCAATACCTCAAAGCGAATTTTACGACGGAGAGGGACCAATTTTTGCGTGATAGAGAAATCTAAAAGCGTAAAAAGCGTAATAGCGGAAGCTTGCACACTTGATTTAATCAAATGTCTACTAGTGAGTGAAATAATTCTCATTCATTACAGCTTGATTAAACCAGGATGTCCCAATTTTTCACATTCTTTTCTTTAAAATATCGAGCTACTAATACAAAATCTGAAATCAGCTACTTAAAAAATAAAAAAGAATATCAATTTTCGAGCATTTTTGTAGGCCCAGGCGCCTCTGGGGACTTATTTCCGGTTTATAGTTCCAGGACCTCTATGCACCACTATCATGCGTACGAGGACCTTTCTTTACTCTTACTTTCTTTTCTCCCGTTCATATATGAATTTACCGCATTTTTTCTCAGTCATAATTTTTTCTCTCATCTTATTTTGCGATATGTGGCAGAGGGGCGCGTCTTCGATGCGTCAGGGGGGCGCATCTGCCAATGGCAGATTTGCGTTACGGCCAGTCCGACCCTGATTACCAAGAGAACAGTTTTTTGCAATTAAATCATCATTTGGACTGCATTTTGCAATTCGGAGCTATAAATTCCGGCCCGGTTTAAAAACAACGTATGTTCCATTAGTTCCCTATGCATATAAGTGTTTTTTCAGATGAGCCAGAATTTATAGGTCCAAATTGCAAAATGCAGTCCATTTGTTTAGTATTTTTGTAAACAAGTAGCTTTCTCAAATTTATTCAAGAGCCGCAATAAACCTCAAGAATAAACTAGGTGCCATTTAAAATTCTGAAGATGAACCTGATTTAAAGGAAGTAACCACGTGTACACCTATGGATTAACTTTGATTCTTATAAAAGCACCTAGGAGCAAACTAACAAGATGAACAGCTCCCACATGCTATAGAGCCAGGAATCTCTCAGAAAATCCACGTCCAATTATGTACTTTTGATAGATGTGATCGTAAAATCCATGACATGAAATGAACTGAATACTCGTACTCAAGTGCTCGTTTCCTTATACTGGCGCGGAAGGAAAAACCCTGTATGAACCTACGAGAGCTGCCAAATTTCCCCGAATAAAACATGTATTTTTGAATAGAGTTTCGCAAATTTTTCCTTGAAATTTTCAGATATTTTAGATTCAATTGTGAACGAAATTCTCTGAAAAATTGGAGGAAAAATATTCAGGATTCCCCCAGTAAATTCGGTTTTTATCGACGGAAATTTGGCAACGTCTGAAGGCTCATACGGCGTTCTTCCTTAGCACGGCAGTATACACTCGGTCGGGGCTTTGACATTTGCACACGACTCAGGAATTTCATTGCTACCCTTGGGTAATATGTTTACATATTTGAGCAGAGCTCATGCCGGCTCCGCGAATCATTGTGGGACTATATTCACAATCTCTCATCTCTCACTCTACCGGGCATAATGAAAGGAAGGGGATCCAATAAAAATGATAATCGTAGAGGAATAAGGATGATATAAGGGAAACTATTTGACAGGACAATGCTCGAAACGTATACGAAACTAAGCTCATACCACTCCTCCAGTTGAGGGAGCTTCGATTTGTTTCGCTCAACGGCCCATGTTCCCCGGGCTAATGAATAGCGCCATTGATTCTTTCACGTTCCAGCCCATACTCGCCGATCGCAAAGTTTCCCGAAACTTCATTCGCATGCTCCGTTTTCACATAATTCAGTTTGAAATTAATTTTCGCTTTTTATCACATTTATTGCCCGCGTGAGATATGGATTTTGATCGGTATGAATCGATCGAAAAATAAAAATGGGTATCGATCAACGTTAACCGATTGACACCGATTCGATGGGCATAATAGAGAATTTGTACGTGTCTTAAATTTGATGAAATACGTGTTTAAGTGGAAACTCCTGAGTGAACTGAACACGAGGATACCCTTGGTTCATGAATTGGACATTTATTGCAGAAGATAAGACAAAATGATCTAATTTGCTAAAATACATGTGTTTAAATGGGAAATTCTGCCAGATGACGTCATAAAGCGGTGCATTTTCTCACTTTTAAACCTATTTTTATACTATTTCCCATACAGAAAAAAAATTTAAAAAATACTATGAAATAAGCTCTTTAAGCACTTTCAGATGAAGCAGTAAAAAATTTGTATGCAAATTCTCCATTCGATCGTTCGCGGAGTTGTCGATTGATTCGCGGATTTCTCGGTCGACTTACGGGTTTGTCGATCGGAGGGGCTAAATGGACCTTTTGGTGGGGGGGCAACCTCCATGCTTAACTTGGGTTCCGCCCATACAAGGGATGAAAATGAATAGCCACTTCAAAAATAACGAACAATAAATCTTATTTTTCTCACTTTTTTTTCTTTTTTAAAAACATTGACATTTCGCAGTTTCCCCGCAAGAAGGACTAATTTCCATGTTGCCAAATTTCTTCTCGCAAATGGCATTTTTATCAGGAGAATCTTGGACATAATGTTTCATTGACTTTTCCTCTGATCTCGTGCAAAAATGAGACCAGTTTCTGAAAATAATTGCGCAGGTACATTTTTGTGAAAAATTGGGTTGTTAATTTGAGTTAATTTTGCAACCATGGCGTAGAATTAAATTCTTTCGTCCGGAAAAGGACAATTTTCTAAACATTAAGGTAGGTCAGGTCCGGAGCCCCGGACATTAAACCCCTCACCTAGATTCAAGGATCTAGTTCTCAATCTTCCCTTGAGAGCAATGTGCACCATGTAAGGTCTATCTAAGTAAAGTCCCTTTGTAGAAAGTGTTAAGACAACGCGCCTCATGGATGTCACAAACGGGATAAAGGTACACAAATTGAACGTTTTTCGTAATCTTTGATCAACTTACTCTCAAATTCCTGTCTCCGCTCCTTCTCTTATACCATCTGTTCCTTGCTGTGCCTCCAATTCCCCGGTCCATTCCCGTTTATAATCTTTGCAATTGGCGAAAGTGTAATCTTCATTCCTGTTTGCGACACTGTGAAGGCCTAAAATACGGGAACCAATCAGAAATGGATTCAAATTGTCTTTACTCTCAGTATAAAGGGACTCAGGGACTCTACTTCTAAGGAGATGAGAAAAAAAAAAAAAAAACACTATGGAAACCTCAAAGGAAAGTACTGCCGTGCTAAGGAAGACTGCCGTATGAGCCTTCAGGCGTTGCCAAGTTTCCAAAATTGGTATTCTTTTCCAAAATTTTTAGACAATTTCGTAGGCAAATTCTACAATATCTGACAATTTCGAAGAAAAATGTGCCTGATTGTCGTTAAAAATAAATATTTTATCAAGGGAAATTTGGCAACTCTGAAATGTTCATGCGGCGTTCTTCCTTAGTACGGCAGTGTAGCCGTATAAGAAACGACTATTTTCACGGCCCTGAAGGAGGGAATCGGACCGGGGATTTTGACGGGGCGTCGCGACGCGGGGAGATAGCGCCGCGACGCGATGCGACGGCGACGCCGGGAGACAGCGACAAGCTCATACTCGAGGCCGAGGGTGCAGCAGCTGCCGTTTAGTAGTTGCCGGCGACGACCCAACACCATCCAACAACCGGCATCGGAAGCACTCCGCCGCACGTTTCGCTTTTTGTCAAATTTATGAATGAAAACCGAGCACTAATTGCTGTTAAACGAATTGCCCGCGGCCTCATCCCCCCCCCTCGCCCCCGCGCCCCCCGGCTCCGCCCCACCGCGGCCGCCCCGCCAAGGATCAATATGTTTTAATGTTTCACCCGCGGAGCGGAGGGGATGCGGTCGAGGGGGCGCGGGGTAGGGGAGCGTCACGAAAAATAACCCTACTTTTCACGCTGGACCACTTGATTAAAAACTTATTTTTTTTTCCTACGCACTCATCGCACTTCGATTCGCAGTCGCCCGGATGAAGGATCGTTACCGCGTTTTGACGTTGCGAAATTTTCGGTCGCAAATTTTATTATTACCAGAAAATTGCGGGCTGATTATTGGAACTGATAGACAAAAAGATAGACAGAACAAAAACGGAGCGATCCCATTGGTGAAGTTGTATTTTTTGGTTTTTATACGCTGTCTTCTTCTCCCTACTCCTTTACGACTCCTCCGTCTCCTCTCTCCTCATCTAGCGGGCCGATTATTGAAATTGATAGACAAAGCAATAGGCAAAAAGACGAAGAGGAAACGGAGGGATCCTATTGGCGGAAGTGGGTAGTTGCAATGGACAAAGGAGGTAAATAATTGACTAACTAGCAGCAACCCGCGAGTCCATCATTTCCTCCTCAGTTTACAACAACCAACCGTTTCAACTAAAGGCATATATCGTTCCATTTTCCCGGTGTCTTAATTCTTTGTCTATAGCTATAGCTTTGTCCATTAATTTCAGCAATCAATCTGCTGTTGAGCGTCTTTCCAATCATAGATCTCACTGATTTTTCCGTTATTCTCATGCAAAAATCAGAAAATTTTGGACACAGTATGAATAGTCACATTTTTGTGGAAAAAAAATGTATTCGTTCGAGTCAATCGGACATATTTCTGCCAAATGGAACTGTGTGTATCAAGACATGAGCCCTATTATGCATGTATTCTCAAGGGTCGTAGGGCTCATGTCTTATTGCACACAGGGCCGGATTAAGGGGGTGGCCACATGGGCCGCGGCTCATTGCGGCAAATCTAAAGGGCGGCAAAAATTTGCAATTTTTTAAAGTGTAGGTATAAAAAAAATAAGATTTATAAAAACAAAATTACAAACGAGAAAAGGCGACAAAATCTCTCATTTCCTGAGAGTATAGTAATTTCTAATTTTGTTGTCTCTTAGTGATACAAGAGACAGCACTTTCAATAAGTCGAGTTAAGAGAAAGACCAAACACGCAATTTGGCCTGGAACTTAGAGAGAAATGATAACGAGAACTTGAGATGAAAAGGAGAAGCCCTCGGCGCGGCGATCGGCATGTAACACATATTAGCGCCTACAAGACTGCACGAAAACTTCACGCATTGCATCAAACACAGTGCGGTCATTGCGGTCAGCGTGAAACGGATAGCGCCTGCAAGACTGCATGAATACTTCACGCATTGCGCCAAACACAGTGCGGTCAGCGTGAAACGCATAGCGCCTACAAGACTGCGTGAATACTTCACGCATTGCGGTGCGGTCTGCGCGGCGCGGCGGCGGAAGTTAAAACCATTGAACCACATTTATGTTTGTTCTTTCATATTTTTTTCGTTCATTTCTTATGAATGGAAGGCCTTGTCCACTCAGAGATGGGTTTACGGAACTTAACTTTCGCGCAAAGTTTCGTGAACATTTGTTGACAGAGGTAGACGTAGTGTTGACAGGGCTTTCCCAAAAAATGTGTTCAACACGAGTGAATGCGTCTTATGCACCGAATGCACCCCTCCCCAGCTGGCACGTTCATTTGATGGTTTTTATCGAGTTTCAAAACGAATTAGAAGGGGGCGGCAAAATATAGGCGGCCCATGGGCGGCAAGTTGGTGAATCCGGCCCTGAATGCACATAGTTCTTTTTGAAAGAAATACGTCCAATTTTGCATCCCTAAAATGGAGTTACGTTCTCTCTTTTGGACGTATTTCTGTCAAACGGAACTATGTGCACTAAGACATGAGCCCTGAGATCCATAAGAATATACACATAACAGGGCTCACGTCTTAATGCACATAGTTCCGTTTGATAGAAATACGTCCATTTGGATTGTACCATTCATTTACGAAAGGGCCCAAGAACCAAACACAAAAAATTAAGAAGAACAATGAAAAAGGGCATAGAATGCATCAGATTAAAAAGCCAGATGAGCATGTGAAGTTTCCGTCTTTTTACAAAAGGGCCTAAGCGCTGGTTCGCTTTTCCCGTTCATCATCAGTGAAAACTGTACGTATATTATCAAAACAAAAATAAATTCAGTTTGATCTTCTAAGCTCACGCTAATGTTAGTGCACTTCAAGATTTTCAACATTTCGAGTGGACTAATTTCGCAATGATGAAACAAACATCCTCTCTCATTCATAAAAGCACCAGCCTCTACAGAGAAATCAGCGGAACATGTGTCCTTTCTAAAATGAGCCAGTAATATTGATTCCTTATATCACAAAATGTCCACTCAAAAGGTCCTAACCTGTCACCGCAAAGCCATGCATGCTCTTGATTATTAGGACAGTATGTCTTATTCGAAGCAAGTTCTGTTGATAAAATGGAATCCCCCTTAGAATACATACCCAGAGAGAGCATGGCAATTTGTTCCTTCTTCGTTTCGAAAAGCAGTAGCTTTTTCTGATTGGTCAGCAAGTTTTGGGTTTCTGTGAAGCGCTAACGACTGTAAATAAACAAACGCTCTTATTGGCTAAGATGCTTAAGAATCTTAATTCCAACCCTCTCACAAGAAAATACTCCAGATTCATCGTAATCAACCCTCTCCACATAGATTGATGCAATTAACGACTCCTCGCTCCCCCGAAGTATTATTATGACTCAAAATCATCACTCCAGTTCTATAGTTTTTTTTTCCTTCTTTGGTTTTTAAACTTTTAGATTCTTGTTAGTAAATTGAGCGATGCTTTCGTTCAGTTTTTTTCAAAGTTAATCGTTAAATAGTCACCTTTTTTTTACTGAGGGCCGCATGCATAGTCGTTCCGCAGGCGTCAAGGTTTCCTCAACCAATTAATTCTTATGGCTTAAAGGAGCCTTAAATTTTAAGGAGCGATTATGAATACGGCTCTAACGTTACATGGAGAATATAGCATCATAAAGAGGATAATTCGGTAGGGTATCTTTGGGAATATGGTAATTTAATTAAATTATTAAAAGTATATAATATATTATAAATTAATTTGACGTGCAAGTGAGTCTTCTTTTTAAAGAAAATTGTCCTTTTTATGACGCTATTTTGAAGGTTTCCTTAAACCTTACTTACAAACAGTGAAAACTATATCGATTGGCAAAGTGTGAATCCACGTACCTCCATTTGCGGCGTTTTAGACTTCCTGTCGTGCTATTTTTTCGGATTAGCTGGTCCATAGAATTTCTTGAAAACTTTTTGCATTTTTTTCTTTGTCAGCAGAATATTCTGTATAAACTTCAAGTCGTAAAGTTGGCTTGTTTCTTTTCTCAAAAAAAGAAAAGAAAAAAAAAAGAAACAAGGGCGAAACTTTAAAATTCTGCAATGGAGATACAAGGCAAGAGCACTTTGGCATGAAAAACGGGCCTTCTAAGGAAAGGGCCTGTTTGAGGAAGGACGATTCTTATATTTACATTTTTTCTTTTTTTTCTTTTTTTCTGCTGGTTTATGGCTTCGTAACTACCAACTCTAGACTACGTTCATTGTCCGTAGACAAAGAGGGATTTAGACACATCCATGCTCCAGGCTTCTCAAATTTTCAGGGATTAGGGGCGGGTAGAATCTGTTTCAGCAGATCCACTCGTCAATTCCTAGAAAATTAGACGCCACCACCGGGATTCGAACCCGGGACCTATTGACCTAGAGTCAGACGCGCTGACCACTAAGCCAGCCTGGCCGACATATTTACATTTTAGAAGCTCGAAGAGCTCCACGAATGTCCATTTTCGCGGGTTAATAAAAAAGCGGGACATAAAATGGTGACTTGGTCATACGTTTCCCATGTAAGTACTCGAGATATGAACAGGAAAAGAAAGAGGAAAAAGTGACGTGGTGAGAGATGTCATGACTCAGCGACGGACGCGCGGGCGAAGGAGGGCGCGCGAGTGGTCTTATTGAATAAAGCGAGATAATGAGGAAGCAAAGATAAAACGTAATGAAACGAAATGAAATAATATCGGAAAGTGGAACAAGGCCCGAAGGAGAGGAAGAGTCCGCGCCGGCGGGAGCGAGAGAGAAGGAAGAGGGGAGGAAGGAAGGGGAGGAGCGAAAGAGGTAAATAAATTAAATCAAATTTCTAGAATAATAAATTTTCACAGATAAGACTGCTATTTAATATAAAATGATTGAAATACGTGGAGGAGCGCAGCGGGGCGGGGGGCGGGGGGCGCGCGTCGCGCGAGAGAAGGAACAGAACATCCTATCTTGAGATATTTTGAAAAGTAATTAACAATAAATTATAAAATTTGAAATGGAACTTGAATTTAAAGTTAATGGGGGATAGGATAGGGGCTGTTTGGGGCGAGGCCCATAAATCTGTCAGCGCGGAAGGGAGCGAGGGCCATCAGTCACCGGGTGGACAAAGAAACTACTTCCCAGTCCAACTTATTTACGACCTGGTTCCAGCTTTGTTTCCTCCTCACCCGGGCTCCCTCCTCCTCAGCAGAAACCACCTATCATCATCCCGTCGTTGCCACATTCACCCCCCTTTAAACCCCCTTTTTAGGTAAAAACTTATGAATATTTTTCATTGTGATTTTCAGACACCTCAGATCATACTCCTGACTAATTCTCCGGAAAATTGAAAAGGGGGTATCTTAATGGATTTATTGGGAAATTCGTGATTTGTTGTAGGAGGTTTGGCAACGTCGGAAGGCGCTTAGGGGGTTTTTCCTGCCGACCCGAGCCGGGGATAACAACTCAAGTAATCGATAGCCCGACCAGCGACTCCAACTCCGTTTTGTTATTCGCATATTTTTCGCCTCGAACGTATCTATCACGCTCCCATCATATCACCCGGCGACTTCACTTACGCAGTTACATAACTCGTCAGCGGCACCGCAACTTTGCGGCCACCCGCCCGCCCCAGCAGCGCCCCGGCGCCCTCCTAGCGCACCCTCTAATGGCCCCGCTCCTTGCGCCGTAACCGCGTATCTCCGCCCGACGCCCGGCGGGAGTTAAGCGGTTTCGACCGAGGGCGCCTTCTGCCAATCTTCGCTCTCCATCTGCACTTCTTCAGCCCCTGGCGTCATCAGCGTCACCATCATTCTCGGTTTTGGCCGTAAATCCTGACGCCGTGACATCAGCCCGGCCGCCATTCCCGAAGAGCAACCCCCCTCCCTCCTCCCCCCACGCCGGTTGCCCGTTGCGACGCCTCAGCATAAAAGGCCCTCCGCCCGGGTTTCATTCATTGATCTCCAGTTTTTTTTTTTTTTTTTTTAATTTCTTTTCGTCGCAAGGATCTTGTCCCTCTGCTCCTGGCGGCTGGCTCTCGCTCGCTGGACCTTGAGTATGGGTTTGGCTTTGGTTGATGTGAGATTTTCTCCTCACTGGAGAAAATAAAGCCGCTTGGATTTAGAGTCCAGATTCCTGATAATATTGACGAGAAAAAATACTCTTGATTCAATCAGATTTTTCCTTGAATCGAAGAGCTGAGTCTCTTGATTTAGGCGGATTTCCTTTTGATTCAAGCAAAATGTCCGATTGAATCGAGAGTATTTTTTCTTGTCCATGTTTTTTAAGAGTCTGGACTCTAAATCCGCAAGCGACTTTTTTTTCCAGCGCTGGTTTTTGTCTCGAGGTCGCGTAAACACAAAGGCTTTTAAGTTAGCTTCTGACTACACCTCTAGATATCCAAACTCTTAGATGATAAATATTGAATAAATTATGAATGACAAATTCATGAAAAATTGGGTAAAATCCTAATAATAATAGGATAATAGAACATTTCACGTGAACAGGACCGTTCCTGGGCCTACGCTACACCAAGAAGAAGAAAAAAAACACAGTCATTTCACGGTAACCATTGTAAAAATGACACACGGGCACGGGATTCCATGGTAGTGGAACCGTGGATTGTGATCATTTTAATGATGAGCACGGTGGTGTTACCGTGTTGATCATTGTGATGATGAGCACGATGGTGTTACCGTGTTCCCTGTAATAGTACTGTGCGAACATAAATCTTACCATGAGCATGGTTATGCTGCTATGCTTATCAATAATCTTACCAAAATTCACGGTTCTACTACCGTGGAATCGCGTGCGTAATTACTACTAAATGGTATCTGTGAAATAATCGTGATTTTTTCTCCGTTCATTCTTACACTATTCTACGGGGAAATCAAAGCTGGTGGGGAAGGGGGAAAAAAATGAAAAAAATAAAATTAGAGTTGAAAGATGAACTCTACCCTACCATCCTGTTATTTGGGGTGCTCGAGCTATACATTTTTAGTTTTTTGCCCCCTTTTTCTTTCGTTTCTTTCTCTTCTCTTTGATACAGAATTGTTTATAAGTTGCTCTGAAAAATCTGGACTTATTCAAATCAAAAGAAACCATATCCATTCTGAAATGAACCATGACATGCATGTATTCTTATGGATCTCAGCAAGGCTCATGCCAGAATGGATACAGTTACTTCTGATTTGGATACGCCCATGTGATTTCTCATAGCTGCGTTGATATTTTCCTTTCAATCAAACAACAAAAATAATGTCAGAAAATTCTGACTTTTCGTTTTTTAAAAAGGACGGATCAATATTCCGACAAGAAGAGGCCTGCCATCAGTTTCAGCGGGAATTTTTGACTGCATATAGTTTGTTAACCAACTAACTTTCTGGGTCTGGTTTAGGCTGGGTTGACTACATACCTAAGGAGCTACACATCAAGTGGATTCATTTTTTTGGAAAACCTCCAAAAGTATCTAAATTGCACTGAAAAAAATGAGTTAGCGTCAGATGACTAAAAATGGTTTCTATACACTAACTCAAATTGTGTGATTTGGACACACATGATTTTTGGTTTCTGTACACTAACCACTATTAGTGCTGGAAACTAATTCCGCTACTCTAATTCGCATTCGGTAGGGTTGGGTCAACCTAACCTCAAAACTGAGAGAGGAGAAAACGGCTTAGCGAATGATAACTGGACAATACTTTCAGGAAAAGAAGTTTTTTTTTTTTTTTTTTTTTTTTTTTTTTTTGAGAGCTTGCGCACTCTAGGTATAGTTCATTGGCCTTAGTCGTGTAGACAAACAGCCACCGCTAAATGATGGGAAGATTACAACAACAGTAGAAACAGAAGTACAAAGGAAGAAACGAAGAGAAACATCCATGCCACTCCACGGTGACAAGATCTGAGACCATCAAATCTTGCCACCGAGGCCGGGATTCGAACCCAGGACATCTAGGTCTGTGATCAGTTGCGCTAACCACTGGACCAACCGATGTCGGCGTCCGAACACTAGAGATATTCTTTTGAAATTACGGGAGAACACGAACTATAGAAGTAAGCAGTAAGTTCACAGATTTTCGTAAAAATATAAACTGAACGCGGAACGCTTTAATCGCAATTTAATATAGAAGATTGACGACTCCAACGAATATCATGCTTGTTTACGTTTTGAATTGAACAGACGATTTCTAACCTTAACAGGTTTATTTATGTTGCTTTCGAACGTTTTCAAGAAAGAGAGGACACTATAAATCATACCGGGAGTATTTACATTGTCAAACGAGCCCGAAATTTCACATTTTAATTTATTTTCACGAGCTGACGCGATTGAGGCTGTTGTACCGACGCCACTTTTTCGAAACTAAATAAATGTAACGGACAATGTGGCAGTTAGTGTTGAGGGCGAATTAGTTTGACGCGAAGGTGAATTTGTCTTACCACAGCGCTAATTTTACAGCTAGTGCTGTTTTCCAATTCTGGTTCGCGCTCTAGTAAAGTCAAGTCAGCGTATGAAGCGAATTGATTGGTGCTTCAGTACAATAAATTAGTTCTGAAGCCTAATTTTGATTCTACTTGGCGAGAACCAACCAAATTAGTTCTCAACGCTAACTACTTTTTTTTCAGTGTGCGAATTCTGCGCTTCGTAAATTCAGTTTTCTAGTATCGACTTCTCCTTTGGAGGGACTGCAAAATAACTCCTCGCGATGCGTTAATCCGAATTTCAACGTATAACGTTTATTCAAATATATTTTAAGTGTAGGTACTGCGGAGACGTGTTATTTTATTTTATTTTTCAATTCGCGCGCTCAATAACTCGGAAATCTCTCGGCATGACTGAAATGATCGAGCAGCAGGTGCATATGAACATTCGTTTTTTACTCGTTGAAACCCTTCTTGAAACTGCAAAAATGATGATTAAAACTTTCAAAGAAAATTGTTTGAGAAGCTCTCAAATTTACAAGATTCAAAGGCACAAACGGGTGACATTTTCATTGACTGCTTCAAAGTTTGGTATGTCGCACCGCAACTGGATCGGAACAAAATCTTGAAGTCGTGTATTCACCACCATTTCTTCGCCTGTTTCAGTCGATCCACGAAATAGATTCAACAGTCTACGACAAACCAACCTGTATTAATTCCTGCGAAATTTCCACTGAAGAAGAAATTCGTCAAGTACTTATGAAACAATATCATTCAATTGCCCACCAAGAAAACTCAAATAACAAAGTCAACTTGTTCCCATCTAACAATAAGCCAATAAAAAAATTATTTCTCGCAAGATCCTTCTCGTTAATTCTATCATTTTAAAAAGTAAATGTTTTGTCGGTGAGAATTATCTTGCAATACTCTGTAAACACACCAAAAATGCAATGTTTAAAATTCCAACTTTTCAGGTCTGTATAGAAATGAAGGCGAAAAATCCGCCAACATTTTCCGATAGTGGACTATCCATTTTTTAAGGAGGGCTCCCTTAACCTCAGTTCTGCAATATTTTGATGCCACTATTGCGAATCTCATGTATTCGCTTTGGCTTACGTAAGGAGATGAAGGGCAACCAGAGACCAATCTCGCGCTCAGTGTAGAAATACCACTCTTGCGACTCTTGTGTACCCGCTTTTGCCTATCTTATGAGTTGAAGGCTAATCACCACCATAGCCTCGTTCCGTGTGCAGACTGCAGAAGCAGATACCTTGCATTCGATTTGAAGAGCGCGCGAATATTTTTGGCCGGGGCGCGGAACATGAACAGCACATTTCGAGAGGAAGGACACGTCATAATCATACCAATGTCTCCTTTGTAATATTTACTAAGTCATCGCCTTCTTTGACAATGATTCACACAATAATTGAATTTTATGAAATGATTGTCAACATTGACCTTCTGTCTGATTCTATGCGATCATCAATCTAACTGTTATGTCGCTCCGTGAGTGTTTTGTTGTACACTAAATAGTCCTTCTCTTACTCATTATATTTTGCAAAATATGCTTGATTGGAGTTCCATTTTTAAAAATTAAGTTATTAGAAAGTGTATATTGAAAATTAAGTAAGGTTTGCTTGTTGTTAATACAAAAATTGTGGGCTGGGTCGTAAATGGTATGTCAGCCCTGGGAGAGATGGACGTCATTTTCACTCTAGTCAATTTTGTTTAAATTGAACCAGCTATTTTTCAGTTTTCCTCAGAATATCTTGATTTGTCCATTCTTCACTCTGATTGGTGAAAAAGGGGCCAAATGCCATCGGATACGGGAAATGTAGATATTTCTTTGTGCAATTTGTCTTCCTTATCAAATTTCAAAGAGGATACATATTGCGGAGTATTTTAACTTGTATTTTCTCTAGAAGTCCATTGAATGGCGAACATTGGCATGGAGGCTTCCACAGCCGCACAGTGGATCGAGTCAATCCTAAACAAGAGAACACTAAAACAGTAGAAGTAGCACGCTTCTTCTTCTATGTATGAAAATGAGACTCAAGAGAAAACCGTCAAAGTGTGTGTCAAGTATCCAAAACAAAACCCAACCACAAAAGCATGCAGGAGAGAGCACTTAAGTTTGTCTTAGCTAACATGAAAATAAAAAATATACCTTTTTTAATACTACAAAATAAAATTCGTCAATTTTGAATAAGCCAAAAAATTCCGGAGAGTCTTTCGAGTCTTTGCTGGGAATTTGACACAGAGCGAAGGCTTCCTCCAGTAAAATTTTCCGCTCAGACGGCACTGAGCTCATTTTCTCGAAACTTCGTTTTTGCACTTAGGGCTCCCTTCGCTATCACGCATAGCGGACGTTGAGGTCTGCGGGTTGATTCTTTAAATTAATAGACAAAGCCATAGACAGAGACGGCAAAAGAAAAACGGAGCGAATCTAATTGTTGAAGGGGGTAGTTATTTAAGTCTAAGGGGAAAACGAAAGACTAACTGAGCCCCTCTTGGGTTGCCGTTAGTTACAGTCTGTTACTTAGCTCCTTTGTTCATTGCAACCACTCGCTCCCACCAATAGGATCTCTCCATATCTCTTTTGTCTCCTTTGTCTATAGCTTTGTCTATCAATTTCAATAATCGGCCCGCAGATTCTGGCTAAAATACGAGGCTAAGAGGCCGCGAAGGCTAGAAGAAGCTGACAAGTAGCTCAACCGCAAAGGACTCGAATCTAACCAAATTTACGGTGTGTCACTCTCAGAGGTGGCCTTTTTCACCAATATAATCCCTTCATTACCCCCTCGTCTTCTCTGTCTATAGCTTTGTCTATGAATTTCGATAATCTAACCGGTGGAGACGGAATGGACCACTAGACAAGGTACGAATTTAAGCATTCTGATACATGTATCTTACCCAAAATTTCACGCAGAACACGATTCGCGCAACGAAAATTACTGAAACCATTTCCAAACGTTTCCATTTCCAATTCCTAACGAAGCTATTAACATTTTTATTTCACATTGGTTACGAGGAATTTGAACTGCCCGCTCAGAAGAAACTCAAAGCTCTACGTAAGTCAAATCACGCACTACAACGGTTTCAGCAATCTTCTCAATCGAGCAATGTTCATTTCCCACCATGTGTTTTTCAAACTATAAGTAATTTGCTATAGCTGAGCCAAAGTGTCAAGATTGAGGTTGCCAGATTTTATATCGCAGAGACTATCATGATAACGTTTAGCGCGCGATGTGAATCACGTAGAGCATTGAGTTTTCACAAGCGGGTGGATTGAATTAACGCATCAAGAATCATTAAATATCTTCGTAAGGAGCTAATTGTGGTAATTTTCGTTGTGCGTGGCGTATTCTGCGTGAAATTTTGGTTACGAAACATGTTACAGAATGCTGAAATTCGTACCTTGTCTAGTGGTCCATTGATAATATCTGGTGATCCGCGACAGTGGGTGCCCGCGGAGACATGTTTTTCGATCGGGTATTGTTTGTCAGGGATTGGGAATCGGGAATCGGAGCCCGCGGATCAATATCCCGTCGGGGCAGGGACGGAGACAAGGACAGGGACGCCAGAGATCCCGCAGACTCCTCGCCGGATCCGATCCGAAAGTGTAGAGAGTGTAGGTGAAACGAGGCGACATGTTGGAAATTTAAATATTCATGGGTTAACGGGGAATAATTGCCCGGGCCGGGGGGTGGGGGGGGGAGCAAGGAGCCGGGCGAAAAAGGGGGCCGAAAAAGGGGCGGCCCTCGGGCGGGGGCGGGTGGGGGGTGGGGAGCAGCCACCCCCGAGCCAGGACTGTCAACAAACGATGACAAAGTTTTGAATGCCGGGCCGCGGATGCGGGGGATCCAAGATGGAGGCCGGCGGGAGAGCTGGCAACGGAAGACATCACCCTGTGGGACTTATGGGAAAGGGGTGCTGATAGGGAGCTATTAAGGTGCGTAATGGGCGCTGAGTGACCGGCCGCGGGCGCGCAGCCCTCACAATCGATTCCGCGCCGCGACGCCGGCGTCTCCCGCCCGCGCCGCGACGCCCTTTGTCTCGGCCAGACCCGGCTCGTAATTACTTGTTTTTATATGTTAATCATCCCAAGGTACGTCAAAACTCCTTAACAAGCTAGTTTTATAACGGCTTCCATTTTCCCCCGCCACCGCCGCCGACGCGGGGCGGCCCTTCGAGCGAGCGAGCGGGCAAATAGGCGAAAACGAAACGGGAAAAAAGAAACAGCGGAGACGGGACGGGGATGCGGGAAGCGGAAAACGGAAAACGCCTCCTCGCCAAAATCATCGCCGTCAACTTCTCCGCGTCGTCTCCGCAGCCCGTGCGGATTCGCCACAGCGGCTTGCCTTTCGCTCCCGGATCCATTTTCCAGCTGCCCCTGTCTCTCTCTTCCAGACGTCTTCGCCCCGATCCAGTGCTTCTGCTCGTCACAAAAAGGACCACCAAAACTCAAATTCCGAAGGGTCAAGTCAAAAACCTATGATCGATGCTTGTTACATGGTCTCTCATCCGGGTACTATACATAGGTTGGTTTTCGGGTTGGACCATGGTAGAGTCCCTTTATACTCAGAGTAGGACAATGCGAAACAATTTTTGATTGGTTCCCGTATTTCAGGCCTTCACAGTGTCACAAACGGGAATAAAGATTACAGTTTCACCGATTGCAAAGGTTATAATATGGAATGGACCTAGGAGTAACCGGGGCGATGAGGAACAAACAGAGTGGGAGAAGGAACGGAGATAGGAATTTGAGAATATGCCAATCAAAGATTACCAAAAACGTTCAATTTGTGTAATTTTTATTCCTGTCTGTGACTTCATGAGAGGGTGCTGTCTTAACTCTCAGTATAAAGGAACTCTAGGATTCGCCACAGTAGTTTGCCTTTCACCCTCGGAGCCATTTTCCAGCTGCCCCTGTCGCTCTCTTTCAGACATCTTCGCTCGAATCCAGCGCTTGCGCTGGACACAAAGTGAAGTACTAAAACTAAAATTTCCACGGGTCAAGTAAAAAACCCATGATCCATGCTTATTACATGGGCTCTGATCCGGGTACCACACATACCTCCAGTCGGATTGTTGAAATTTCGGTTTGTCGGATGGACATGGATGACATGGGTTAAATGGACGTATTTCTATCAAACGGAACTATGTGCATTATGACGTGAGCCCTGTTATGCATGTATTCCTGTGGGTCTCAGGGCTCATGTCTCAATGCACATAGTTCCGTTTGACAGAAATGCGTCCAAATGGCGAAGCGTGATTGGTCGGCTATGTCTTATCGCTGCTTTGTCGAGCTTTGTCGATTGACATGGACGACATACTGTCGGAAACTCGAGAGGTGCCTTTAGTTTGTCATCCATTCCAATCGACAAAGCACGAGAAAGCAGCGATAAGACAAAGCCGACCAATCACGCTTCGCCATTTGACCTATAACATCCATGTCCACTCGACAAACCCTTTAAACGCCTTTAAAAAAGTAACATAGAGGATAGAGGTGGAGATTTGCAGACACAGCAAACGAGATATGTGATTGCAAACTTATGCCATCGATTTTCAATTAATTGTGGCAGAACCTCAATAAGTTAGATTATTACCATAATTTATTAGAAATTTCTATATCATCCAACAAATCGGGGTAGCACCAAAATTTTAGGGGATAACCTCAAACACTTTTTTCCCCGTGTTAAATTTCAAGAAAACCAGCCAACACTCATCCTTTACATGTTCAGGGTGACCGAATCATATCATTTTATTAGGAAATAATGCTGAGAGAGAGAGAAATGCATAATTTTTAGGACCTTAAATTCTAGGAATCAAGACTCGAGCTTATGACTAGCGCAAAATATACATAACAAATTCGTGAGTAATGTAGAATGCACTGAGTCACATCGAGCTGGAACCAAGAGAGAGAGAGAGAGAGAGAGAGATTTGAAATTTTATTCCCATAGGACTTAATGTTAATGTTAAGGAAAATCAAGTTTAATGCCTATTTCCACGTTCAAAATTTTTTTTCTTGACTCTATCAGGAGACAATTGGACCGCGTTTAGCAGAAAGAAACCAAGCAACATCAGCTTTTGCCAAATTTAACTGGGCAACTCAATTGTTTAGATGATAACGTTTGTGTGGATTCCTTTGGAAATTTTAAGGAATTTGCTGCGCAGTATGCAGAAAATTCACCGAAATTTGAACACGGATCCTCACAACCCTTTTCATGTGAAACATTAAATTGATCGATTAAATTTGGCGGTAGTAAATGTGGCCTGTTTCCTTTCTGCTTAACCCGGTCCAATTTTCAACCACTTTAATTCAAAGCTACCTTCGACTCATTTTCCCCCAAAATGCGAATCAGTGTATTTTCTATTAAACTCAGTTCATTTGATATTCTGCCGTGCTAAAGAAAAACGCCGTATGAACATTCCAGAGTTGTCAAATTTCCTTCAATAAAACGTTTATTATTATATTATGGAGGAAAGTTATGAATATTTTTCCTTGAAATTTTCAGACACTTTAAATCAAATTACTAAGAAAATTATCTGAGAAGTTGGAAGAAAAATATTCATGAGTTTTCCAGGAAATTCGTGTTTTATCAATCGAAATTTGGCCACGCCTGAAGGTTCATACGGCGATTTTCCTTAGCAGGACAGTATTGGCATAGCATAGTGCGTGAGGATTGATTATATGACAAGGATAGTTAAGAAACGAAGCCATGGGGAATACAGGTACAGCTATGAAGCGACGATCCACCAGAATGTTTCCTAATCAGAGCTAGATGACGGAAATCAATATGAGCGGGAACCGGCCTGGAAATTAATTAGAGAGAGGGACAAATGAAGACGGATCAGAATTTCATCCCTTGCTTCGTCCTGGGCTCATGTCAAAGTGAGCGCTAATCCACCATCCAATGAAAACTATTGAAACTCAAGAGAGGTAACCAAGGGGATTGTCAGTGCTCAATTTCTTCCTGTATGTTCGATATCGCCTCCATCTGATTCATCGCGAGATATCCCTCGTGTGTCTGGAATCAGGATCAATTTTATGATGGATTGTTGATTCAGTTGAAGATTTAATTGTTAATGGGTCAGTTGCGCTAGTCACAGATGCGCGCTTTGCCGGTTTAAGCTTATTCGTCTAAGGGCCGCGAAGTCACCATTGTGTACACCCCTGAAATTTTTAGGAAGCCTTCCACGGTTCCTTTGGACAATTATCCACCGGTCAAAATACCTTAGCGCAACATATTAACGGCCTAAGTGCGAAACCACCTATCTCCGTTTTCGACGTTGCAGATTTCCTGTCACACTACATTTTTCTTTGGGAAACTTGGCATCATAATTTTTTGAAAACTTCCTCGATTTTTTTTTCGGTGAGTAAAATTGGAGCGGAAATTTTGAAACACCGCCATGGAGGTGCGAGGTTTAGCACTTTGACGATCGATATTCAAAATTACCGCAGTGTCCGAAATCGAAGGGTTCCGAGGGGTCCTTCTCAAAATTTACTCAAAAACTGTCATAGATACGCAAAATTGCCAAGTTCTCTCTGTCAGCAGAATATTCTGTATGAATTTCAAGCTGTAAATCTGGGACTTTGCTCTTTAGTGAATAAAATTGGTGCGGACATTTTGAAACGCCCCCATGGAGGTGCGTGGTTTTGTACTTTGACATTCAAAATGGCCGCCATTTCCGAAATCGAAGGGTTCCCAGGGTCCTTCTTAAAATTTACTCAAAATCTGTCATAGATACGCAAAATTGTCAAGTTACCAAAAAGAAAAGAAAAATAAGAAAAGAAAAAAGTAAAGAAAAAAAAAGAAAGAAAGAAAGAAAGAAAGAAAGAAACAGCACAAAATTGTTGTCGTTGTAAAGAGATGTATTCCAGCTGAAAAGGGATTCGGCCAAAAATACTCGTGTTGGTATCATGTTAAGATCATGTTGTTACCAATGTTGTGCCAACTTAGTCCGAACGGAGCTCAATGTTGGTACTAAGTTACTCTTGGGTTTGATCACTTGGGTACCATGCTTCACCCACCAACACAGGGCCGGATTCACCTACTTGCCGCCCATGGGCCGCCTGTATTTTGCCGCCCCCTTCTCATTCGTTTTGAAACTCGATAAAAACCATCAAGTGAACGTGCCAGCGGGGGAGGGGTGCACAAGACGCATTTACTCGTGTTGAACACATTTTTTTGGGAAAGCCCTGTCAACACTACCAGCAAAAGTTCATGGAACTTAACGCGAAAGTTAAGTTTCGTAAACCTATCTCTGTGTGGACAAGGCCTTCCATATTTGGCGCAAAGCGTGAAGTATTCAGACAGTCTTGTAGGCGCTATGCGTTTCACGCCGACCGCACTGTCTTTGGCGCAATGCGTGAAGTATTCACGCAGTCTTGTAGGCGCTATCCGTTTCACGCTGACCGCAATGACCGCACTGTGTTTGATGCAATGCGAGAAGTATTCGTGCAGTCTTGTAGGCGCTGATATGTGTTACATGCCGATCGCCGCGCCGAGGGCTTCTCCTTTTCATCTCAAGTCCTCGTTATCATTTCTTTCTAAGTCACGTCGTTCCAGGCCAAATTGCGTGTTTAGTTTCTCTCTTAACTCGACTAATTGAAGGTACTGTCTCTTGTATCACTAAAAAACGACAAAATTAGAAATTACTATACTCTCAGTAAATGAGAGATTTTGTCGCCTTTTCTCGTTTGTAATTATTTTGTCTAAATCCGATTTTTTTTTATACCTACACTTAAAAAAATTGCAAATATTTGCCACCCCTTAGATTTGCCGCTATGGGCCGCGGCCCATTACTTAATCCGGCCCATTCTTAATCCGGCCCCGCACCGACATGGTATTTTTTACCTGGAACGTAGAAATGGATTTTTAAAAAAAATAAAGCAAATCTTGGTAGGTAGCCCTTTTTGATGGTCTTACTGTCTAGAATTCTCGACCATGCTCATTTCTTGATTCATCTCCTGATTGTTTCCTGATCTTCAGGAGCTCATTCCCTGTTGAGAAACGGAAGTTATCTCCCACTTCCCTCGGATTATCTAGGGGAACATTATGTAATTCTTCGGAGCTCAAGATATGACCATCGAAATTTTCATGTTTCAGCCGATTCTTTGGCATACATTCAAATTTTTTATTCCAAAAACGTCCTGATATTTACTTATATTCCGGTCGCTGAAAGTTTTTCTATTATTACGATGATTTTAAGATTCAAAAATGCCATTTAAGAAGTCAGGAATGGCGACTGAGGTACAAAATGATAAACCTCAGTAACAATGGGTACTTAAAATTTCCTCAAAATTTGAAAACAAAATGGTCTCTAGGCAGTAGAAGCAGAGATTCCCGGTTCCTAAAGTAGAGTCCCCAATTCTCCCTGAAATATTTCTTTTTTCCATAAATCCCGTGGTGTTCCGGTCCTGGACATCATGCTTTTGGCATTAATACGGCTAATTGAGCTGTTTGTCAACTGTACCGCGAGCTGATTATTAAATCGATAGGTAAAGTGATAGACATAAAAGACTGAGGAAGAATGGAATCAACGGCAACCAAAAGGAGACCCTACAGTCTGTTAGTCTGTAAGCGAATTTTATTTAGATGTTCGGTACTACTTTTGTGCCCAAACCTCCGAGCTGCCATTCTATTCGAGTCCGGAACTTCCGATTTGGTGACTGACGAATCGCAACATTGGTGCGTGATTTTGGTACCACCGCGCGAGGTGTTTTTCAAAAAGGTTCGACCTATCGAAAACTATCGGATCTTATTGGTTGAATCTGGTAACAACGGTGTCCACTGGTGTTGGTGATTGATGAGACAAACCGGGACAGAACTTCCTCAGGAGGTTCGGAACTTCAAATAAAGTTAGCTTCATCATTTTCTATCTTAATCTATAATGCCCAGCGTTCCAACCAATAGAATCGCTCCATACTCCCTATGTCCTCTTTGTCTATGGCTTTGTCTATCACTTTCAATAATCAGCCCGCAGTTCGCGGATTCCGTCCGGTCGTCACGAGATAAACAGCGATAGCTTTTAATGTTATCTTTACTCGGCGCACAGTCATGGATTCCGGAATAAAATTCAATGCTCACATGTTGGCCGTTCCAAGCTGACTTCCCCCCACAACTCACCTTAAAGCCGCAGAACAGTCCTATTTACCCTTACAAACACTTAGAGTCGTGCCCAGATTCCCCGGTGGTAATTTTAAGTACACCCCCCCCCCCCCGCCCCTCGGGCCCGAGTTTGTCATGCTAAGGACTATGAGCTCCGGGATCCCGAGCCGCTCTCCTCAAACAGCCTTAAAATTCAGCGGGGGCTGTTAAGACACCCCCCGCCCCCTCGGAGGGTGCCATTAGGAGATTAATCAGGAGAGATGTGAGCAGCACTGTCGCGCTGAGGAAGAACGCCGTATGAGCTTTCAGGCGTTGCCAAGTTTCCTCCGAAAAAAAACAGATTTACCGGGAAAATTGCGAATAGTTGTTTCCAACATTTTCGGAAAATTTTTCACGCAATTTAATCTAAAATATCTGAAAATTCGAAGGACAAAATATGTATGCATATTGTCAAAATTACACGTTTTACCGGGGGAAATTTGGCAACTCTTGAATGTTCATACGGCGTTGTTGCTTACGACGTCGGAGCAATTGTATCAACAGCGCTCTCAAGTTGTGAAGCGAATTCGGCTCGGGCTAAGCCTCAGACTCTATAACACTTGACGACGACTGAAAAGCAATGAATATGCAGAGCGTCTTAAGCGAGCAAACAGAACCCCCCCCCCCCCCCCCCCCCCCNATCCAGGCGGGGGAGGGGGAGGGGTCCGGAAAAACTTCTTCAGCTCGATAATTCTCCATTTTTGTTCCTGCACCGCGGTTTTGGTGCCGCGAAATATATTTTCCAGCATCATCCAATTAGACCACGGTTCATTTGAAAGTGCCATGGCTCAGCCGGGCCGCCCGCCGGTTCGCACCCGGCTCCCCGGTTTCGCGTGCGAATCCGCGGTATTTTACGCTGAGATTCGGCAACGCCGCGTAGATATACACGCCTCGTATGCTTTCCTTATTTCTTTGTCGACTGAGTTTAAATTTTATGGAACCGCTGCATTGTACGTGCGCATGCATACAGCTTCCGCGCATGGCTCCTCCGGGCTCCTTCCTTCCTTTCGCCCCGTCCCGAGTTTGGTAATGTTTTATTCTCTATCCTCCTCCTTCGCCTCAACTCGAGGTTGCGGGATTTTTCGATATAATTTCGGGTTTAGTGTGGAAAAGTGTCGATTTTTCGGCACTATCTGGCGACAACGCCGAGGCTCTAATTTCATAAAACTTGTCACGGATAGACGGAGAATCATCCTCGGAGACAAGGACGAAAGCTCCGAGCAGAAGGCTTTCCGAATGGCAGGATTCTCGCTCTGCCCACGCCCGGAAAAAAAAACGGTGGAAAATTACGGATCCAACACGGCTGCGCTCAGGAAGAAAACCGTGCGGATAGTTCAATTGCCATATTTCCGCTTATTAAATATCGGTGGTGTGAAGTGCTTTGCGATATATCGAGTGTCCTGCCATTTGAACCTATGGTAAAGAATCGATTATTAAGGTTATCGATCCTTTTCCATGGGTTTAAATTGCATAACAATCGATACATCGCAAAGCAAGCCACGCCCCTGTTAAATATGTCCGCTGCATCTTGCAAAAGGAAACTCATAGCAGCACAATATTGCGGGGATTTTGCAACGTCTTTGCTGAAAAAACGAGGATTTCAAAATCAACCGCCATCACTTTTTAGCCTATCAACTTGACTTCTTTTTTTCCGGTGGCGGATACTTCGACACCTACCGGACAAAGTATCCCATGCGCCCTGCGACGTTTCAAAATTTCCGCCGCCATTTTATTCTTTTACAGAGAAATGGTTTAAGGATGCTGTCCGAATATTTCACTGAATTTTCTGTGTGCTGCCGATAAAATTCAGTGAAATGTTCAAACAGATTCAACCGAGAATTTCTCTGTAAAAAACTAAAATGGCGGTGGAAATTCTGGAACGTCGTATGGCGCTTGTGATACTTCGGCCGGAACATGGCCGGATTCACCTACTTGCCGCCCATGGGCCGCCTGTATTTTGCCGCCCTCTTCTCACTCGTTTTGAAACATCAATGACAACCATCAAATGAACGTGCCATCGGGGGAGGGGTGCATAAGACGCGTTTACTGGTGTTGAACTTATTTTTTGGGAAAGCCCTGTCGACACTACTAGCAAAAATTCACGAAACTTTGCGCGAAAGTTAAGTTTCGTAAACGTATCTCTATGTGGACAAGGCCTTCCATTCATAAGAAATGAACAAAAAAATTATGAAAGAACAAACATAAATGTGGATTAATGATTTTAACTTCCGCCGCTGCGCCTCGCAGACCGCACTGTGTTTGACGCAATGCGTGAGGTATTCACGCTGTCTTGTAGGCGCTATGCGTCTCACGCTGATCGCACTGTGTTTGCCGCAATGCGTGAGGTATTCATGCATTCTTGTAGGCGCTATCCATTTCACGCTGTCGTGCTGTTCGCAATGACCGTACTGTGTTTGATGCAATGCGTGAAGTATTCGTGCAGTCTTGTAGGCGCTAATATGTGTAACATGCCGATCGCCGCGCCGAGGGCTTCTCCTTTTCATCTCAAGTCCTCGTTATCATTTCTCTCTTAGTCACCCCGTTCCGGCCCAAATTGCGTGTTTGGTCTCTCTCTTACCTCGACTTATTGAAGGTGCTGTCTCTTGTATCACCGAGAGACGACAAAATTAGAAATTACTATACTCTCTGGAAATGCGAGATTTTGTCGCCTTTTCTCGTTCGTAATTTTGTTTTTATAAATCCGATTTTTTTTTATACCCACACTTTAAAAAATTGCAAATTTTTGCCGCCCCTTAGATTTGCCGCCATGGGCCGCGGCCCATATAGCCACCCCCTTAATCCGGCCCTGTAGCACATCTAAATAAAATTCGCTTCCGGACTAACAGACCGTATAGGGTCTCCTTCCGGTTTCCGTTATTTCCGTCTTTTATGTCTATCACTTTACCTGTCGATTTCAATATTCAGCTCGCGGCACAGTTGACAAAACAGCTCAATTGGCCGTATTAACGCCAAAAGCAGGGTGTCCAGGACCGGAAAACCACGAGATTTATCGAAAAAAGAAATATTTCAGGGAGAATTGGGGATTCTATTTTAAGAGCCGGGAATCTCTGCTTCTACTGCCTAAGAACCATTTTGTTTCCAAATTTTGAGGAAATTTTAAGTACCCAGTGTTACTGAGGTTTATCATTTTGTACCTCAGTCGCCATTCCTGACTTCTTAAATGGCATTTTTGAATCTTAAAATCATCGTAATAATAGAAAAACTTTCAGCGACCTACACTTTGAAAAATTGCAAATTTTTGCCGCCATTGGCCACGGCCCATGAGGCCACCCCCTTAATCCAGCCCTGGGCCGGAAGGTGACGACTTCCTCTTCCCACAGCAAGTTTGCTATGCAAAAGGGTAATTTCGGGAATAACCTGGAAATGGGAAAAGTGGAAGTTTTTACCATGATAGATGAATTCTAAAAATTTTACCACAATGCGAGTAATTATTGTCTATTTTCCAACCGGGTATTTTACCTTACATTCAGAGGTACTTTATGCATCCCCCCTCCTCCTACTCCTTCTCGTGCGGCACCCATAGGGCACCCAGCACCCCCCCCCTTCTACCCCTAGATGCCTTGCGTTATTCACGGACGGACCTTCAATTTACTTACGGTTGGAACGGTGCTCATGTTTTTACCAAGAACTGAGCGCGTGGAATTCAAAGGTGGGCATTTGAATTAGAATTGGATGGCACCAATCAAGGAGCAAAAAAACACAGTATGCGCCATGAGGCGTCACTAAGGTTCCGCACACCGTACTTGGCTAGAGCATAACCTGAATTCCTTCAATTCATGAAATATTTATCAGATATTTTTTCTTCAAATTTTGGTCTCGATTTTAGACCGATCATTATTATTCTACGACTGCTAGATCTCCTTTAACTTAGAAAACAGGCTACACAATCTCAGCAACACCTGATGGCACTTAGGCTGTTTTCGACTCATCGAGAACACAGGCAGATTTTTCGAGTGGAATCAAAACAAAACACCTGACAAATCAGGAGAGCATGGCGAATCGCAAGAGACAATGAGAGCTGAAGAGAGATTTGGAAACGGTTTCCGAGCAAAAAGGTGATAGAATGCACCTGACCCGGAGGGAGACCTTGTGGCAGTCCACGGTGAGTGACAGCTTGTTCGGTCCGGTTGCCCGGCCAAAACGGGAGATTTACAACTTGCAAAGAAAAGACGGAACCTTCCTCGAGTTTGTTCCAGGACCGTTGAGTTGAAACTGTAACCATTGTTGCGTGGCTCGTTTAAATTAAAATCTGTTCAAGCAGTTTTTACTTTTGCCCAACCTGCAATCACTGGAAGTAAGGAACTAGAACATGTGAACATTCCCTACAGTGACTTCGGTTTGGAAAAGCTTAATTCAAGCATTGTAAGTGAGAAAACGACTCTTTGCCATGGATTTATGCTAAGTTCGCTCAACTTTACTTTAATGTTATTTTGACTCAATAATCAGTCCTGAAATCGAAAATCTAATTTTCCCCTAATATTTTGTAAATAGTTTTCAGATTTTTGGCGAAGGCCGTTTTTGGACCCACCTCAGCTGAATTTCCTCGTCTATACAAGTTTTTGTTTAGTGAGTGTACATTTTTTATGGGATGCATCATAATTTGGTCATTTCTGGCCTATAGTCTTAGGTCAAATACCGACCTAAATATGGGTTTGAAGGCCAATTTTGGCGAAATATTCGGATTTTTCAGGCATAATTATAATCGCCAACCCGCAAGACTCGAAGTTGCGGAAATTCAGCAAAGATGGGTCCAAAAACGGTCTTCAGTGTTTCAATACCTCGCGTCCATTTTATGCCCTTCAAGAACCACAAACCAGCAATTATTGCCTGAGTTCTTTGAAAGACGAAAAAACATCGAATAAAATTTTTAGGACAAATGAGATTAAATTCCTTTATGAAGAATTGGCAATGTCATAATTCAAGGACCGCGTTACTGAGCTTTCAGCAACGAGAGGCTCTTCTTTTTTTATTAAAACCAGGAACACACGTACTTAACAAATGATCAGCTAATTTCAAGCCGCATTCTACTGTATCCAGGGTGGATTGTCTAACTTACATCCATAGGCAACCAAAAATTTCTTAAAGAAGAGTTAGTAACGATTCTTGAAAGTTGGAAAAACCTTTTTCCATCTATTTAAATGTGTATGAAACAACCGATTCTTCAGTGGCGTGGCGTGAGTTGCGATATATCGATTGTGATGCCATATAAACCTATGGAAAAGGATCGATAAACAGGGTGTTCGCAGCGAACACCTTAATAATCGATTCTTTACCATCGCTTTGAATGGCATAACAATCGATATATCGCAATGCACGCCACGCCACTGCGATTCTTAATCTGCCGTGCTAAGCAGGAACGCCGTAAATCCCAAGATTTTCCCTCTCTTTTTGGAACTTAACACTTTATAAGATAAAAACTGTTTTACCCGTGCACCTCAAATTTTCAGGTTAAATTCTTGGTAGTATTTGCCAAAGAATTCTGTAAAAAAATCGTCCCAAGTTACACAAGTTTTTCTGCTAAAATACATTGTTTCCAAAAAATGTAAAATGACGCGTTTACGGCGTTTTTGCGTTAAACGGCAATAATGAGGCAGCTTACCTCACCTAATATCGATATTTTTAATGGATTTAAATTAAGGAAACAGTGCCACTAAAAGAGGGATGAAGGCTACACCAGACTAAAAATACTTTGCAATCGCGACCTACCATTTTTATCAAGCGCTGATCGACCGGACTTAACAACCAGTCCAGCTACGAGCCCTGGTTGCTGAGTGATGCAGGTAATTTCGTTATCAGTGGCGTGGCGTGAATTTCGATACATCGATTGTTATGCCATTTAAATCTACGGTAAAGAATCGATTATTAAGGTGTTCGCTGCGAACACCCTGTTTAGCGATCCTTTTCCAGAGGTTTAAAGGGCATAATAATGGATGTATCGCAAATCACGCCACGCCACTGTTCGTTATGTAAGGAGGAAAAAGGGGGAATAAATATTCAAATGTGGTTTTCCTTTCACTTGACGAGACGAACGGTTAGTGGGACTCGTCAGATTAATGGCCATGCTCGTGTTCGAGATAAAAAAAGACAGCTTTATTCGCAGTGTTTTAATTCTAGAGTATCGCAAAGAGTATCTTCATTTGCAATGTTGGAGTTTTTCAGTTGAATTTGTTTCCCCGACGGATATTGGTTTCGTAAATCATGGAGCAAGTTTAACGCTCAATTCAATGCTGCCGTGCTAAGGAAAAACGCCGTATGAACATTCGCATGTTGCCAAATTTCCTCGAAGAAAATGTGTCTTTTTGAAGAAAGTTATGGATATTTTTTCTCGAAATTTTCAGACTTTTTCGATCAAATTACGAACGAAATCCTCTGAAAAATCGGAAGAGAAATATTTACAAATTTTCCTAGAAATTCGTAATTTATCGAAGGAAATTTGGCAACGCCTAATGGCTCATACGGCGTTCTTCCTCAGCACGGCAGAATGGATCTCGCTTCAGGAGTTGATTCGAAACGGAAGTATTGATGGGTTTCTCTTGAAACTTTTTTATTATGATGGAAGAATAAGATAATCTCTGAAATTTGTTGCATCGTTTATTCATTTGAATTTTGAGGAACATGTATTTGCTTTAAAACATTGGAAGATAATAATATCAAAGAAGAAAATGAAAGAAAAATGTAACTGAACTAAACAAGGCCGAGGTAAGAGGGTGGCCACATGGGCCCCGGGCCATGGCGGCAAATTTTGCAATTTTTTTAAATGTAGGGGTAAAAAAATATCGGATTTAGGAAAAAAATTACAAACGAGAAATAAGGCGACAAAATTTCTCATTTCCTGCGAGTGTAGTAATTTTGTCGTCTTTCAGTGATACAAGAGACAGCACCTTCAATTAGTCGAGTTAAGAGAGAAACCAAACACGCAATTTGGCCCGGAACAGAGAGAAATGATGACGAGGACTTGAGATGAAAAGGAGAATCCATCGGCGCGGCGATCGGCATGTAACACATATTAGCGCCTACAAGACTGCACGAATACTTCACGCATTGCATCAAACACATTGCGGTCATTGCGGTCAGCGTGAAACGGATAGCGCCTACAAGAATGCATGAATACTTCACGCATTGCGCCAAACACAGTGCGGTCAGCGAGAAACGCATATGGCGCCTACAAGACTGCGTGAATACTTCACGCATTGCGCCAAACACGGTGCGGTCCGCGCGGCGCGGCGGCGGAAGTTAAAATCATTAAGCCACATTCATGTTTGTTCTTTCATAATTTTTTCGTTCATTTCTTATGAAGGGGAGGCCTTGTCCACACAGAGATAGGTTTACTGAACTTAACTTTTGCTAGTAGTGTTGACAGGGCATCCCCAAAAAATGTGTTCAACACGAGTAAACGCGTCTTATGCACCCCTCCCCCGCCGGCACGTTCACTTGATGGTTTTTATTGATATTTCAATACGGATGAGAAGAGGGCGGCAGAATACAGGCGGCCCATGGGCGGCAAGTCCGGCCCTAGAACTAAAAATGTATCCTCGCATGTAAAATGTAATGTGCGCACCTGAATTCATTTTAGTTCAATCTTTTAACTTTCTGAGTCTTTAGTCTTCTTTAAAAGAATTATTTTCTATCCATCATTGATGAACGACAAGGTAAACTGTCCTCAAAGACTATACGCTATCTTTGAGTTTTACGAGCATTTGCTGCTTCTCAAGACATACGCTGAAATTAAAAGATTAAATTTTCCACGAGTACATTTCAAACCACCAAAAAACCGCTTGAGGTAAAGATATAATGCATTTTATTAGACGAGTTTTTCCGCGAGGATTTAGGCAAAATAGGTTATTAAATTGGCGATAGTTTATTTAACTTCCAGTGTAGGCAAATTATGATGATCTTGTGACTTTATTTTCACATCTATTAACAATTTGTCCATTTTGAATTTGCAATTGGGCTTAAAGCTCTGGAGTTCAGATCTAGTTCAGAGGGATGCGCAGACAGTCTGAAGGAAGTCTCATAAGCACCGGTTCCGTCACAGCGTTTACTCACCGATTCGCCTTCAATTTTTGATGTAGGCAAAAGCGGGACCACAGGAGGCACAATAGTGGTATGCGCGGTGGTGCTATCAATTTACGGCGAAACACTGTGAATAATAGTAGTTCTTTAGTTTTTAAGTTGTTTTCCCCCACGACTGAATAAATGTATTTGATTATTGGAGAGTCATTTCTTACTTTGATGCATATTATTTGTAAATTTGTCGGAAAACATTCGCCACGATGAAAAAATTATTACATTCTCAAAGAGAGTGAGAGTGATTCAATGGTCCAATTGATTCAAGCAGACCTGGTTTCTTAAATTTTGTGAATTTCATCTTTAAAATGATGCCCTTAGGAAAACTGAGGACGAGGATATCCTTGGTTTCAAACTCGGACAATTATTAGAGGAAATATGACAAAATAACCTAATTTGCTAAAATAAATGTATTGAAATGAAAAATGCCGCCAGATGACGTCATAAGGCGGCACATTTTCTCACTTTTAAATCTATTTTTCTTCAATTTCCCATGTCAGAAAAAATTATGAATGTTGCTGCGAACTCAGCTCATTAGTCACTCTCAGATGTAGCAATAAAATGTGTGTCTGCAAATTCTCCATTGAAATTTTCGAAATCCTTAGTCACTAACTTCTTACTTTTGAGTTGAATTTGAAAATTTAGAAAATGAACACTGCATGCCACGTGAAATTTTGAGGAGAGGAAGAATATCAATGCTTGGTTTTTAGCCTATTCCAGTGATCCACTCTAAAGTATCCAGGCCAAAATATCGAGGTCCTCATAAAGGTCTTACTGTGCTCCTTCATTAGGCGGTCCAAAACCAAGGAAGTCTCTGGGAACATGTTACATTTTCTTCCCTACGTTTGAGAGGGCGTTTTCGTCCAAATTTTGAGAGTAACCTGATGTAAAAATGGAAGCCGCGTTACTATTTCATTATTCCCCTTTCAAGAGATTTAGACTCATTTCGTCGTATTCTAAACGAAGGGACGTAACTCCATTTCAAAATTACTCAATAAACGATTCAAATTATTAAAATAACTTAACCGAGCGGTTTCTGTCCTAAACATGGCTGATTTTTGCGCACAAGCAGGGAAAAAGTCAGTTATATTTTTCGTTAGCAACGCCCAACAAATTTCTAGTACGACACAATTTCTGGGTGGACATTTTGAAACGTGGTTACGTGCTTTCCTGTTCTGCCGTGCTAAGGAAGAACGCCGCATGAACATCCGAGAGTTGCCAAATTTCCCCCGATAAAACATGTATTTTTAACAACATGCATGCATATATCCCCTCAACATTTTCAGATATTTTAGATTAAATTGCGTGCAAAATTGTCTGAAAATTTTGGAAAATAATATTCGCAATTTTTCCGGTGAATTAGGTTTTATCGGTGGAAACTTGGCAACGTCTAAAGGCGCATACGGCGTTTTTCCCAAGCACGACAGTGTTATGGAGAATTCTGCCGTGCAGAGGAAGAACGCGGTATGACCCTTCGGACGTTGCCAATTTGCCTTCGATGAAATATGAATTCTATGGTTTGATATCATTTTTCTTCGAATTCTTTAGTATGTTTTTTTTCGCGATTAGATCTAAATTATCTGCAAATTTTAAGAGAAAATAGTCACAATTCTGCGTTTACTTCAGCGTCATACTGCGTTTTTCCTCAGCATGGCAGAAACTGTTAAGGTGATTCGTCAAGCTCAAGTGACGTGGTCGAACTGGCATGCGATATATCGCATCTTTTAGGTAAAAAATCTCGGCAGATTTTGAATTTTCAGCAAAAAAAGGACGATAGCCCCTGCGCATGAGCGTGAAGAATCATTCTAAACCCAAAAATCGGCAAAATTCAGAGACATGAAAGCAGGATAGTGTTTGGAAAAAAACCTCGCATTCGATACCGAAATCGATAGCCGAATCGAATGCGAGGTTTTTTTCCAAACACTATCCTGCTTTCATGTCTCTGAATTTTGCCGATTTTAAGGTTTAGAATGATTCTTTAGGCTCATGCGCAGGGGCTATCGTCCTTTTCTTTACTGAAAATTCAAAATCTGCCGAGATTTTTTACCTAAAAGATGCGATATATCGCATGCCAGTTCGACCACTTCTTTTGAGCTTGACGAATCACCTTAAACACGATGGACAGAATGAATGGGTCCCATGAAAGAAGGAGAGGCGCGAACGTGTGCGAAAAAATGACAGTGAGGGCGAAAGTCATTCGTCATTGGTGGAGACTGCGGCGGAAGGAGATGCGACTCAGAAGGTGGCGCGCTCTAACGGGTCGAGCCGAAGCTCTCGCTGGAGGTGCGCGCACATGGGAAAAGCCGGGTCGGCGTGGCTGCAGCGCCGCAGCGAAGGTATTTTACCTCTCGGTCAAAACTAATGGGGATAGTAATTTTGAAGATACGCTCGTACACTAAGCTCTCTCGGGTGCGTAACCTGTGTCATTGCATGTTGAGGTAAAACCGAGGAATCGATGATTGACCGGCAACGCTGAAGTGCGGTGAGTCGGGGCGGTATCGATTGATTGACGGGTGACGGGTGTCAGGATGCACGTGGCGGGAAATTCGAATCCAGGGATGTTTCGCCAAAATATTCACATTTTATGGGCAATCGCCCGTTCTAACAGCAGAATAACACTGGGGCGTTACAAACCATTCCGATGGCCAAAGTGCGAAACCGCGTATCTCCGTTAGCGACGTTGCGGATTTCCGGTCATAATTTATTTTTTCTTTGGAAAATTAGTCCACGTAATTTCTTGAATACTGTCGTGCCGTGCCAAGGAAAAACGCCGTATGAACATTCGAGAGTGGCCGAATTTACGATAAAGTTTCCATTTTTGAGGAAAGTTATGAATATTTTTCATCGAAAATTTTCAAACACTTCAGATCAAATCAAGAACGAAATTTTCTGAAAAGTCGGAAGAAAAATATTCGCAAATTTCTCCGGATATTCATGATTTATCAAAGGAAATTTGGCAACGTCTGAGGGCTCATACGACGTTTTTTCTTAGCATGGCAGAATACTCTCTTAATTTTTTCTCTCTATTGAAGAGTAATCTTTAACAATTTCGAGTTATAAATTCGGCTTGGGTCTCTTCACAAAAATGAAGTAGGAGCGAGAATTTTGAAACACTGCAATAGAAATACGTGGTTTCGCACTTCGGACATCCATTTGCCTCATCTAAAGTCGATATTTTTACTGGATTTAAATTTTTGCTGTTCTTTTCCTTTGTAGTAATAGTGTTACTGGATCGTTGCCTATTTTCTTCTGTTCCAGGTATTAAGACATCCTTAAAAATGTTGAACCATCAACTGAAAATAATTTTTCTAGTTTCACTAATCTCCTCCAAATTTTTCCCAAATATTTCTTGTGCACTTTTTTTGTTAGGCAAAACCTGACTGCGGATCTGGGTGTTTCCTTGGAAATTTATCAGCCACCCAGTGCGACACACACACGCACAAAAAAAACTGGAAATTTTATACTTTTTGTTTTGGTACGCGTGAGTATTGCATGTGACATTCCTGTGAGACTACTGTGTCAGCAAATTCCCTGACAAGTTTTTTGGTTTTATGTAAAACATGGATCCTTTCATGATCGAGGAAATAAAATGGACCTCATTTTGCAAGTAGTAACTATAATATCTGACTCATCTGTAAAAGCACCTGTACGCATATGGAAACTAACGACACCCACTTCATCTCTAAAGAGAGCTGGAAATAACTATAGTTCCTAATTGCAAAAAGTAGTCCGCCTGTAAGGTGAGACATTGCAACTGATTCCTTCATTCAAGTTTCTTGGACTGCTTTTCGCAATCAGCGACTACAATTTCTAGCTCAGTTCAGGAACAACGTATTATGTTCAACTCGTTTCCCTATGCTTATAAGTGTTTTTACGGATGAGCCAGAAATTTTACTTACCAATTGCTTGATGTGATCCACTCAATGATTGCTAAGAATTCCCATTTTTATGGAAAATGTGTGAGCGTCGAAAAAATACACAGAGTTCAGTAGAGATTGCATCAATTTGAATCGAGAAAAAGAGGTTTTAAAGTGTATTTTTCCATTAGGAGAAATATGAATGACTAGGTTTAACGACTTCACATTCTGGGTCTATTATCTCAACTTTGACTTTTTGATCATAGAAAATCTACAACTATTTGGATTCAAAAAACTTCCATCAACAGATTTTTCCCTCTATGGTGTGTCTCTATTAAACTCGATTCAAATGGCATTACACAGAGTCATTCGTCAATTCGTCATCCAGACCAGAGACCTCACATTTAGGACACCTGTTGTCTTTCGCTTAAAAACGCCTTCACGTTTTGTGCGTATGCAACCCGGACATCCGTGGAGCTCGAATAGTTGCATTCAGGCGTTATTATGAAATTCGTTTAATTTTTTATCGCGTATTACTTGCGTCATTTTAATTGTTTGCATGATTTCAGTAATCCTATTGCAAAGAGTTAAAGTTGCACAATCCTAGCAACGCTGGAATACTCTCGATTCCGTTTAGCATAATGAAATCCAACTATTCCTGTTTTTTTTCTTGACATTGTCAATATTCCCAAAAATGTATTGATTTTTAAATGTATTACAACGTTGCCAGGCCTCGAAGTGCCAAAGAATTCAGGTATCTTAGCGATATTTATAGAGTTTTCTTTAACCTTCGTAAGCGAGTTGTCCTATGTTTGGATGTTCCCCTGGAAAAATACTTTTGACGCTAAGTGTGAAATTTTCAAAGAACAGTTGCGCGATTTTCCTGTGCTCCAACTTCAATACAAAAATCCACAGCAATTGATTTTAATCATGACAGGTAAAATAATGAGTGAAGACAGTTGGCACATATTACTTTGAAAATAATGATGATATTTTGCATTAAATATTATCATAGGAACATTAAAAATAATTTTCGCAACATTGAAAAAAAAGTCTCTTAGATCCATAGTCCAGACTCTTGAAATATTTGAAAAGAATAAATGCTCTTGATTCAATCGGATTTTTGCTTGAATTGAGAGACAAACCTCTTTATTAAAGCAGAGATGCTTTTGATTCAATAAGAATATTTTTTATCTTCAAATTTTCAAGAGTCTGGACTCTGCTTCCAAGAGACTTCTTTTTCAGTTAAGATTTTTGACCGACATTTTTAAATATGGCAAGTAAAAATATTGGCAAAGCATGTTTGCGGTGTTTTATGTATTAAAATCGCTGCTCTAAATTTTTCTGAATACTAATAAAGAGTTGGAAACATATTTTTGAAAAAAAGATGAGAAAACCAACCGAAAAAATGTTTAGAAAATATTCTGGCAACTTAAAATGAAGATTAGACCCACCCTCCATCAGAACATATGAATTCTTTTTGCAACATTTTAAAGAAAATTACAAGATGCCGTTGGAAACATTTTATTTTAAAAAACTAAAAGCTATTATTGGGAGCGCCACTTAATAGCTCTTGATTGAGCGGAGCGGAGCTTGGCGGGAAATGGTTCGCGAATTTTTTTTGCAAAATGTTGAAAAAATTCCCAGATGCTGTTAAAAATATTTTTTTTTTAAAAAAATTAAAAAAAATTATTGGGAGCGCCACTTTGAAGCTCTTGATTGAGCGGAGCGGATAGACGCCGCTCAGAGCGGAGCTAGGCGGGAAATTGTTCGCGAATTCCTTATGCAAAATTTTGAAAAAAATTACAAGATGCTGTTAGAAATATTCTTTTGAAAAATTAAAAAAAAAAAAAAAAAAAAAAAAAAAAAAAAAAAAAATCATTGGGAACACCACTTTAAAGCTCTTGATGGAGCGGAGCGGATAGACGGAGCTCTGAGCGGAGCTTGGCGGGAAATGGTTCTCGAATTCTTTTTGCAAAATTTTGAAGCAAATCACAAGATGCCGTTAGAAATATTTTTTTGAAAAAGTTAATAAAAATCATTGGGAGCGCCCCAATTATAATAGCTCTTGATTGAGCGGAGCGGATAGATGGAGCTCGGCGGGAGATGGTTCGCGAATTCTTTTAGCAAAATTTTAAAATAATTACACGATGCTGTTAGATATATTTTTTTGAAAAAAATTTAAAAAAATAATAATTAGGAGCGCCACTTTAAAGCTCTTGATGGAGCGGAGCGGATAGATGGAGCTCTGAGCGGAGCTTGGCGGGAAATGGTTCGCTCGTCGGCGCGGGCCCGCGGTGTGGCAGCGGTGGTGGGAGGAGGCGGAGCCTCGGCGAGGCCCCGCCCAGCTGTCAGGTGACGTCAGATGATATAGCACGAGGTTCACTCGAGAATCTCCGGCTTTTAAGCAGTCCTTTTTTTTCATTGTTTCGGCAATGTTCGGTTGATGTGATGAGATGGTTTGACAGCGCCGATTTCCAGTGGCGGTGTGAATGCCTCTCGCTGCGCGCCACCAGTCAGCCCCGATGCCTCGGCGTTCCATCACGTGTCCCGCCCGTCTCCACACCGCGTCTCGCGCTTCGCGCCCCGTGTTCCTTCTCTGTGATCCGTGATCGCCTTTCTAACCTCCAAAAAAAAGTGTCCGCTCCCTTGTTTACACCCGCCGTTCTCTCTTTTCACCTGTTACTCCTCGAAACTTGCACCTGTAGTGTCTCCGAACTGTGCCAAGTGTAGTTGTGTGTTTTTTTTATTGTTTGTGTGTGGTTATTTGGATTACTCATGTGCTCTTGTTAACAGTCGCTAGCCTGGAGGCTGCCCGGATATGGAAACCGCAACCTGGATTTGTGTGTGAGGGGCTCTTGCCTCTTGGATTCGTGCTAACCTAACCTCTGAAATTATGCCATCATTCTAAGTGACAGTTCATCATCCAGTAGCTGAGATTCGTGGGATTCGAGGAGCCTGCAGAGCATGTCGAGGCGCAAACAAAATTGTCCAAAACGCATGAAATGTGAGTGATTTCAGTCTCTTGGTGCATGCCTGCATGCAATTTTCCCATGACTACTTTTCCAAGAATTTCCCGCCCGCTGTTTTCCATCCCTGAGCCACACGTGTAACTAACCTAGGTCCTTTCGTTACGCAGCGTGTACGCTTCCTCACGCCTCCACATCCGGCCGGTTCACCAATTCACACGGTTCAATTTTTCATCAAACCTTTCCTACGACTCGATTCAACAGCAATTTCTCCTCTCCGACTCGCACAGTCAAAATTTCATTCGAGAACGTTGAAAGAAAACTTGAGCCGCGTGTTTTGAGCTTTGTAAATATCTACAGTGAAACTTCGAACCCACGTTTCCCGTTCGCAGTGTTGTTTAATGTCTCCTTCCATCTTATTCTTTAAATGAGAAACGAACATATCAACATCATGTCCTACAGTTATCAAAGTATTTTCTCAGTACAGAAAAGAAAAAGTATGGACGTGTCTAAGAATTGACGTTAAGTAATTTTCCAACAAATAATACATTCAGACGGAAAGTCTGCAACGTCGCATACTAAGATACGTGGTTTGGGAAACCATCGATATGTTGCCCAACGCATCGCCAAGGGTGTTTTTGCAAAAAAGGTATTTGGTGAATTTTAATGTAGCCCACTCGAACGTAAATTCAATTTTTAAGTACACGAGACAGTTTCTCAATAATGACTAAAATAATAATCGAAGTTACACTATCGACCATGAGTAAGAACAAAGTGAAGAACTAACTTTATTCACTACGTCCAGCCATAAATTGATAACCTAACTGCGCATACCACTATTGTGGCTCATGAGGGTCCTATTTTGCCTACATCAAAAATTGAAGGCGAATAGGCGGTGTTCCAGTAAGTATCTTCGGCATATGTGGAAGAAAAAACGTCTATGAACATTTTTACGTTGCCAAATTTGTTTTTCTGATATTAACTGCCCCGCCGGGAAAATGTTTGCGTATTTTAATTTAAAATTATTCCCACACAAATTTTTTCGTGGTTAATTGTAGTGTGTGTGAATACCTCACGCTAAATATTCATGATTTTTCTCAGAAATATTTGCTCATTTTATTTGAGAAAACCGGCAACATTCAAATATTGTTAGGTTACTCTGTTCTAGGACGACAGCATAGCGATCCCCATGAATATGCGTTTGATTAAAAGTAATTCATGCAAGTGAGATTGCACTTTCGTACCGTGCACGCCGGTATCGGTGTTTAGGCCTGCTTTTAAATCCAGAAAAGTTACGTTGAATCGTCCTCTCTTTTAGGGAGCAATATTTTCTAGAAGATTGCAGGGTGCACCACTGCTGCGCTGATAAGAAACGTAGTATGAGCATTGCAACACTGCCTAATTTTTGTCAACATATTGCGAATTTTCTGGAAAATTAGTGGCTACGTCCTTTGAATTTTTCAGAGAATAATACCTGCAGTTTTACTCTACTATACTTATAAATATCAAAGGAAACTAACTTCTCATTCATTCCCTTAAAAGTATATGTCATCAGAAAAAATCTGGCAACGCCCGAATGCTCATAGGACGTTTTTCCTTAACACTGGCCATGACTGGCCTCTCCGAGTTGACCCTATCATTTTATCTAAGGCAACTGGATTTACCCTACAAGAAGGGCGCTAGACAGTATTTTGTAGATCTTCTAAATAGGAACTTAGAAATCTTTCCTAGATTCTGATTTTAATTAATAGAGTTTTGGGTCATTTTACTGAGAAGGTTGAGAGGACTATGGGAAATTGACGCTGATTGGGGCGTAGTGTCTCAAAAAATCCTCGCTCAAAGGATGCAACCTTTCGAAGGGTCTCTTATCAGTTCCTAAGTACGAATGCAAGCTTCTATCAGGAAGAAATGAGTTTAGGACTAATAAAAAATTATCGGCACCAAGGAATTCTTAACTTAAAGTTTAAGGACATTATGCATCAACATTGCAACGTTGCTAAATGCATTTTTTTCTTAAGCTTTCAGACGAGCCAACCTTCTTTCGCCATGTCCACCAATACGCTCCGCGAAATGTTTGATAATGATAAAAAGGTATCTTGAAACAAAGTAATGTTGTGTAAAATTGGAAGATTAAATCACTAAGAACGTGTCTCCAGCCTGAACAATTGCCAAGATGTAAACAAGCGCGAAAAAACCTCATAAGGAGAGGGTTGGTAAATTAAGTAGAAAGAGAGCAGTCTTTGGATTTTTCTTTGTGGGATTCGCTCTCAATCCAAGTATTTCCTCATCTTCAAACTTCCTCTTTCTTAGCGCTCCTTCATTCGTGCAACCGCTAGCATTTCATTTTCAATGGAAACAATATTCTTTCCAATAATAATTAACTAACAAATTTATTCGATACGTAAACAAATATTTTGAAAAGCTTATTGTTGAAGTTTCACTTGGTGAGAGATAATCCACTGAGACTTCATCACTGGACATCAAATCAGAGTAAATAACCCTCTCTCAACTGCGGTGTGTACCTTTTAGTGTATTATCACATTCATATGATAAAACTAGAAAAAAATGTCGACGGTTTTTAAAAATTGTTTTTCTTCATTTGATTGCTTTTCTTAAGTACCTAGGTATAAAACCATTTCAACCATTCAACCATTTTCATTAGGTTTCAATTTAATTGCACTGTGAATTTTTAGAAAATTTTGAAATATGGTTTACACCTTACTGCGCAGCATGTCACGAATCGAAATAGGTAGGTCAGTATTTTAATCAAAAAGTAAGATGTCACAGGAATTTGCAATGTCGCAAATTTAGATCATGTTTTTGTGTTTTGCCGTCGAAACATCACTAGTACACAGCGTCAACACTATTTGTCGATAGCATATTTAAATTTTTCTCTCTTATAAAATAATCGATATTCTTTCTGTAATTTTATCATCAAAATTAGGCGAGAAAAACAACTATGGTCAACCGATTTGATATCAGGTATGCTATGTAAGAAGAACAGGTGTTTAATCTGAAATTAATCCTCTTTAAAGGGTTCGGTTCATCCTCTTGCTTGAAAATTGAAACAAAGCGTGAATGCCTCGAGTTAGCCCTCTTTTCTGCTGATGGATTTTCTGTTTACGGAGCGGTACTAAACGTTCAAGTATTTGCTATAAAGAATGAACAAGTTCTGTCCTAAAATGGGGTACCTATTTTTAAAATTTTCGTACTTGGACAACCCAAGAAAATATTGTTTTGAATAAAATACCAAATCAACTCAAGCATTGAACGCGTTTGTGAAATAGATGTTCAAAGAAGAGGGAGCCCTCAAATTTTCTTTCTCAATTTTTCTGTAGCGCTAAAACCCTCTTTCCGGTTAAATTTGGTGGAAATAGATTTCCTTTTTACCTGAGGGCAATTTTGCATGCAACTAGGTAAATAACTGAGTTTATGATTCACTGTTCTCATGTCATATTCTTAAAAATGAATCTAGTCCGATTCTTGCTGTTGTGATATCATAATGAATTTTTTGTCCCATAGTGTTCACTCATTTCTATCAAAAATATTTTCTACTGAAGGATCTTGTCCAAAATATCATCGGTTCAAATTACCAGAGAGACAAAATGGGGAAAAATACTTGGACGAGCATACCCTCCCGTGCGTTTTAAAATATGATTGCGTCAGGTATTTCCTAACGATTGTGCTCTTCTTTTCAAAATCAATTTCTAGGTCCGAGAGCTCCCATAATAATAACAACTTCTTCTTAATTTTTCTTTCGTTATGACAACTATCACGCTTTTAGGGTTCCTAGCTTGTTTCTATTATTCGAGAAAAATCTTTCGATTATCCTCCTACAAGAATGTAGTTTTGATTGTAAGCCCATGATTTTCCTTAAGTCATAATTAATTTTTGTGTTCATTAAGGTGTCGTCAATAACCTCAGAAAATGATGCGGAGAGGAAGATGCAGAAAATAATTTTCCTTTCAAGATACCGAGAAAAAAATCTTAAGTAGAAGAAAACAAAAGTTATTGAACAATTAATTGATCTCATAAGGAAAATTGTTTCATACATCGTTGTGAGGATATTTAAAATTAAAACTAATTATTATCTTTTCCCTCGTGAAGTTTTTTTTTTCGTTTCGCACTTTTTCGAAATCTGGAGTCAATTTACTCGTAGCAACGTTCCTCGGTTTCAATTCAATGATTAAAATAATTTAGCAGCGGTTTTTAATTTTGAATTGAGAAACGAAAGAGTGATAAAATAATTGATTCTATACTGAGCATTAAGTAAATGCAAGAAAGGGAAACCCTATGTTACTCATTTCTTGCTGCCATTTTAAAACGTGTATTTTTCCTCTTTTAAATAATTTAAGTATCAGGAAGTATCCATGGAAGTATCGTGAGGTACTACAATATTTTGAAGGAAAATGAAGAACGACTCACAAAATTTGAAGTTTTTTCCCAAAGACTTGAGGACGTCTGTTTATCAATCACATTGAGTGATTAGGCTTACTCGTGGACGAAGTAGGGTTACACAATTTGCTTTATTGGTTTAATTCTCGAGATTAGGAACATCATATCGATAATTTTATGTGGAAAATAGAAGGAAAAAATTTGGGTTGGAGAGACCGTATTTCATTTTTATTCACAGTTCTCACTCTCAGTATCAGAATTATTAGGAAGAATAGTCATTAGTCAGTTTAACCACAGGGAAAGGAAACTTTTTTCTGCTGATTTGAGGAAGTAACCCTGAATTTATCCGAATTGATTAATATAGAGGAAATCTCTGCTATTTCCTCGATCCCGGCGAAAGTTTTTCAATTCTAAATCATCATAAACGAAAAGAAACAAAAGGTCTTGCTTCACCTACTTTCGAGCGTAGAAGTTACTTTTAGATACGTCACCAGTCCAAAAATTTTAGTCGATATTTTACTGCCTAGATATTCACACTAAATGGTTTTTTCGTTTATATTTTGATTCGATGAAAGATGCCTATTTCTAGCTTTATTACCTGTTTTTATTAAATTAAAGAAATCGCATAAAAAATGAAAAGATATGCATTACCTTGCTTATTTATAAATCATTAGCTTCTAATTAGACTCTGGCATGGGAACTTAAGTTTTTGCAATTATTGCTATGTTTGTAAGTTTCAGTCCCCTCTCGTTTATTTGTATTGAAAACTATCTTTATACCTTGCTAATTTCGGATATGTTTTCTTATTAAAATGAAATCCTCTTTTTTTCATCTCCTTATTTCAGACAAGTTTTTTTTTTTTTTTTTTTTTTTTTTTTTTTTCCCGACGTAGTAAAACCAATTTTCTTTTCCACTCCTGTATATTCTTCTCTCTTTAGCTAGGTACAGAAATTGACGTTTGATCTTGATTTATTGCAACTATGTTGGTAAAATTTCAAAGCGAGAAAGAATTAGTGTACAATGTCGTGTTCTCAGTCCCAGCCCACGATGGTCCCTCCATTAAAATTTCCAATTTAGAGTGTCTTGCTAATTTCCTCGTTCTTTCGTAAGAAGTAAAAATTAATATCTGAGGATCATAGCATGTACATGATTTTTGCATTGCGCAGTTGGCAATGAAAGCGTCGCTCTTATGAATCATTGCGTTCAAGTCAGTTAGGCTCCATTAAACTCGATGAAATACGCAAAGTAACGATGAAGTCAAGCCTAATATTACCTCAGATGAAATTATAAGCAATAAGTTAGGAAAAATGTACGATACACAGTGATTGAAACCAACCACTTATTGAATAAAAATAATAATGTGAACACATCTGAAATTTTCTCGAATTATTCCTGCAATATTCATTTTCTTCTTTTTAAATATGGTCTCAGTTCTATTTCAATCCTTATTGTCAGTTAAGTGTCTGAATTCTCCTCAAAAACGAGTATTTTATTGTCCTAGAATAAGTATAGGTATGCTCTAGAGGGCTTTGTTTGAAGATGCCATATAGGCACCCGCTACTTTACAAGTTTTTCCAAACGTTTCTCCTTCCTCAGTGCTGAACCGCTGAATAAGACCTCTCCCGATGTCATTGTCTCATTTCAACTCTCAAACTTCCTTGGGCGCTAAGCAATTTGTCGACATTTTTGGCGAGAAAATGTTTCAATCAGAAACTTAGATACAAGCTCCCAATTAGTTTTCTGATCAATTTATATTATTTCAGAATTTTTTAGCTCTGAAAACAAATTCATTGCAAATTGCTCGATGCTTCAGAAACACCCAATTATTACTCATAAGTTTAGTAGGTTGTGAAAAGGTTGCAAAAATTTTTGAATTTTCAAATTCAATGGAAATTAGTACTTATCTGCTTTTATTTTTTAATTTCTAAGTGCTGAAACACTATAAAATCTACAGGAAACCCATATTAAACTCGGCAGGTCTGCAGGCTGATTATTGAAATTGATAGACGAAGCTGTAGAAAAAGAAGATAAAAGGAATATGGAGGGGTCCCATTGGTGGAAGTGGGTGATTGCAATGGACGATTGATGATGGGTGATTTTCTACAAGAAAGTACTAGTGCAATTTTTGTCCAAAATTATTCTGATTTCCCGCGAGATCTGATAACAAAATCAGAGAAATTTTCAGTTCTAGAAACGCCCTGGATTTTATCATTAAAATTGGAATATGCGCGGGAAAATCCGGCAACGCTCATATCGTCACCTTCCAGGTAAAGTATCACAAGCGCCATGCGACGTTTAAAAATTTCCGCCGCCATTTTATTTTTTTACAGGGAAATTTTTGGTTGAATCTGTTTGAAAATTTCACTGAATTTTATCGACAGCCGAAAGAAAAGTCAGTACAATTTTTGGACAGCTTTGTTGAAAAATTTCTCTGAAAAAAATAAATAAATAAAATGGTGGCGGAGATTTTTAAACGTCGCATGGCGCTTGTGACAATTCGGCCGGAAGGTGGCGATACGTAGTTAGGCTNGGGGGGGGGGGGGGGGGGGGAGACGACGAATTGTGGCTGATGAGAAGTTTGCGCATGGTATAATTTACGTTGTTAACATGGCGGGGGAAATTGGAAAGTTTCCGAGGATGAGTTAGAGAGTCGTGGCTCGCGGGGGAAAATGGAGGCGGATAAGATTCGTGATTTGTTTCGTCATTGTATATCGGGGAGCCGCGCCGATGGCGGACGCGGACATATGGCCCCGTCGAATCATAGGGGTTGCCAATAAAACTTATCGCGATAACTCAACCGAAATGATGGTTCCCCCGATCAGACTTACAATGCTCTGTCGTCCTCGTCGTCGAACAAAAAAACCCCAGCCGGGGACTCCTCCGTAAACAGGCTTAAGATTTAAATTTTACAGTCCCATGTCGAAGGCAATAAAAAAATATGACGCTCACATGCGTTGCAGCTTGATATTATTTCAGAATTTACGGGACTGGTTGCACGCAGCCTCCTGTGTTGGCGCTCGGGTCTCCCAACCCCCCCCCCCCCCCCCCCCCNTGCTGTTTCCCCCGGCACCCAACTCTCAACATGTCTCGTGCTTATTTACAAGTTTTGATCATTTTTTTCTCTCGCGACTGATTTAAGGAAAAATCAGGGAAAACGTGTCGCGAAAACTTGGAAACTCAAAAGTGAAGTGTAGCACACGGCTGCTGTGGCAGAAACTTCCATGCTGCAGTGCTAAAGAAAAACGTCGCACGTGCATTCAAGTGTTGCCGATTGCCCCTTAGAAAATGGTTATTTTAGGAAAACTTTATGAAAGTTTTTCCTTGAATTTTTTAGACACTTTAAATCAAATTATGAACAAAACTCTCTGAAAAATTGGAAGAAAAATACATAAAAATTTTCCTGAAAATGTGTGATTTGTCGAAGAAGATTTGGCAGTATCTGAAGGCTCATACGGCGTTTTTTCTCAGCACTACAGCATAGTTTGTGATAGAATTCTATGAGCGTAAAAACCATATGCATTCCTCGCTTTCCTTCAATTTCAATGGAATTTCTACTAGTCGGACGCAAGGTGAAAAATTTAGGAAAAAAGTAGCTAGTCCATTTCTAGGAGAGCCTCATCGTTTGATGTATATTAGTATGGGGGTTTTAAGAAAATGTTTGGAATGAACATGTGGAAAAAAGGCATTGGAAACACTTGACCTCCTCACCTAAAAACTACTTTGACCAGTAACACTTGCAGCAATCATCCAAGTCAAATCAACTAATGTGACATCGGACTCTCTAAAAAATATTTATATTCAGAATTATTGGCATTATCACAATCAAAGCTGCGCGACCATGATTTCTTACCCTCTGCGATTTGTGACAAACCATGCATGATGGAGTCACGTTACCCAAAGATAGGCTTTTTTATAAACCAAATCAACGGTGCCTCTTTGGGTTGAGCTCCAAGGCTAATAGTAGCCAGGGGGCTCCCTTAATGTTTTATTAATTTTGAAAAAAGGAAAAAAATCGCGCCACCAGTCCGCCTCCATTAAAAAATCGTAATCATATACATGGAAATTTTTGCAACCCGAGTTCTGTTTCCTGTCATTCAATCGTCGAGTTTTTGACAAGTTTAAGTCGTCATAAAACCGGGCTCTCGGAGTGACTGATGTCTCTAAGCCAAAATTATATCGACGTTTCGGAATGCGACATGTATATGGCGTGGTTATTTACGAACGGCGCGGCGATCGTATTCGATTATCATTAATGAAGATTCTGGTGCACAGCATCAATCAAGTCTTCGAAGCCGCTCCCAGCTGTCTTTTTGATTTCGGTTTCATTTTCAAATTCAGCATTTCATAATTCAAATTTATTGGTATGGAAATCTTTTGAATTGAATCATTTATTTCACCGTGTAGGTTGTTAGGAAACAACTGGACAATATCGTCTTTCCAGATCTGTCGCACGATACATAGTAAGAAAAAGTAACCGGTATTTGGTGTTCATAAAAAGTAAGTATGAAAGTAGAGCACGCAGTTACCTAAATGTGCGGTTACCTCAATCAAATTTTGGGTTTAAAATTCACTACTTCGTTCAAAATTAGACGAGAGCCATGGGAATCGAACCCGGATCACATGGGTGATAATCCAATGCGGCAGCCACCCGTGAAAGCCAGAGAAAAAAGCGTGCATTAGTTGCTACATTTGGCAATTGGAAACTACAATTTCTCGCTCATCTGTAAAAACACTTATCCGGATAGGGAAACTAATGGTGTTTACGTTTTTTTTAAACCGAACCAGCATTTGTAGTTATACCAATTGCAAATTGCGTGCTAAATTCTCTGAAAAAATAAGTTAAACAAAATAAGTATTCTCCTAGAAAATTTCAGTTTCATTACACGAAATTTGGCGACGTCCGAAGATTCATACAGCGTTTTTCCTTGGCACAGGAGTACACTGTCGTGCTAAGGAAGAACGCCGTATGAACATTCGAAAGTTGCCAAATCTCCTTTAATGAACTGTTAATTTTTGAGGAAAGTTACGAATATTTTTCCTTGAAATTTCCAGGACTTTCCGGTGGAATTGCGAGCAAAATTATCTGAAAAATTAAAAGGAAAGTATTCATAAGTTTACCATGAAATTCGTGTATTATAAAAGGAAATTTGGCAACGCATGAAGGTTCATACAGCGTTTTTCCTTAGGACGGGTGTACAGGTGATGTGATTGACTCGAGATGTGTGCTGCGGTGCCGGGGACGTGCCCGCTCAATGGGGTTGGGGCCGCCGAGGGTGGAGGGGCGAGGGGGTGTTTCGCGAATCCTCATTTTTCTAACACTGCGCTGTGCCATTGATGGCGAGGTTGCGGCAATGTTCCCGTTTTGATATCGAAAAAGCAGGAACAATGCCTGGCGTGTCGCGCTCTTTCCACTTCTGCTCAGTCACCTGCTGTCTTAAGGCAGTGATATATAGTTCGGCGACACCTTCGGCCCGGCCCTTGCATCCCTGCGGACTCTCCTGCGGTGAAGTTTCATTAAAATCGGCCCGCTTTGCCCCTCAAAGAGCCCCCCGGCTTCGGTAACCGCTCTTTTGGTGGATATTGTTGCGATGTTTCTGAAAAATGAGAGGCGGGGAGCGCGCCTTAGAAACCTCAGGGAAAATGCTGAGAGAACTCTCGTATTTTGCCAAATTTCCTCTGATAAAACAAGGGTTTTCGGAAAAACTTGCGATTGTCCATCGATTAAAACTTTGTGCGCAATGGAGATTTTGTATGTGTGAGGAATTTTGGGATTTGACTGTTGATTCTTATGTAAAAGTTCGCGAGAAACACGATGGTGCCACTGGTTTTCTCTGAAATCGACTCTCAAGCTCAAAAAAAGCTCTCGAGTTGAGGCCAAAATGGAGGGGATATTCCACCCTACCCCGAGAGTCCACGTCTACATCAAGACAAACTCTCCATGCAAAGATAGGGAGCAAATACATTAGCAGGGTTGCCGTGTTTTCAGTTTTGGAGTCCCCAAATAAAGTGGCAGCTCTGTCAATGCATTTCCTCCCTGCCTTTGCACGGAGAGTTCATCTTGATGTAGAAGTGGACTCTCAGGATAGCGTGGGATATCCCCTCCATTTTGGCCTCAACTTGAGAGCTTTTTTTGAACTTGGGAGTCGATTTCAGAGAAAACCAGTGGCACCATCGTGTTTCTCGCGAACTTTTACATAGAAGTCAACAGTCAAATCGCAAATTCCTCACACATGCGACATCTCCATTAATTGAATATTGTGTATCCGGATCCGGAAACGTTAAGGACGCATGTCGATGATAACACTCCCAAACCACTATCTCCGTTTGCGATGTTGCAGACTTCCTGTTATAATTTGTTTTTTAAATGGAAAACTACTCAACGTTATAATTCTTGAGAACTTCTGTGATTTTTCTTCGCCTTGCGAAGAAAAATCTGTGAAAACTCCAAGAAATAATATCGATTGGGTGTCCCTCAAAAAATTAAAATGGGAGCGGAGATTTTTAGACACCGCAGACGAGATGCGTGGTCTGGTAGTTCCACCGTGGATATGTAGTTTTTGTCATAAGAAGAGGCTAGAGAAAGAGGCTAGCCTGAATAACAAGACTGTCTTAAGGATTTTCTCATAAAAATTTCACGTAAAATACGATGAACACAGCGAAAAGTTTTTACATTAACCTCTGGCTGAGGTGTTGGCACTGTTGGCGTTAGCGTTTGTGGATGACGTCATTATTTGTTTGTAAATAATTAAAGAAACGAAATTGGGAAAGTTTATTTCCTAAGTTTTCTTGCCTAAGAATCATTATAGGTAATTTAAATGCATATTCATTTTTGACAGTAAATCAACCTACTCATCAACAATTAACTCAATTTTACACTTTTTTACTTACTCCGAATCGTATTCTACATGGAACTTTGTCGAGGAAAAATACACTAGAATGCTTAAATTCGCACCTCAGCTTGTGGTCCGTTTCGCGCGCCACACGGTGGATCAAGTCAATCAGAATGGTCGGACATAACATTCTTGACTAAAACTGCAATTTTTGATGTTTATTTCATCTAATTTTAAATTTTGAGGGGTGGTCCAAGTCCAACGACGGAATAAAATTCGCTTGATCAAGGTCAAACTCGTGGTGGTCAATGAGACTTGGGTACACCCTACAGATACCAGGAGTGTGGGACTGAATAGCTTGGCCAGATAGATTGCCGGCCGTGTCTTAGCGTGCTTTTTTCTAGATTGATAGTTGTTGAGGCGGCGGTGACAGGGGTGCAGCGTTGCGCCCTAGGTGGTCTTGCCCCTCTGTACCTTTCCGATGCATCTCTACCAGGTGGTTATGTGGTCAAGTGCATGCCGGGAAATGCCGCTTCGGGATTAGCGCCTCCATCTCTAGCGATTAATTGTCATTCTCATCCAGTCAAAATTATCATGCCCATTTGAAAAAAAAGAGCGGTAAAGATCTTATTCCGAAAAAATTTTGACTATATAAATTATGCTCCCATATCCTTAATTCTAATGTCGAGTTGCTCATGGACCGCAACTTAGAGCGACGGCAGTGGCTGATTATTCAAATAGATAGACAAAGCGATAGAGAAAGAAGACGAAGGAAAAATGGAGCGATACTATTGGTTGCAACGGTTCGTTGTTACACACTGAAAGGGAGAATGATAGATTAATTGTAGGATTTCACGCGGCTAGAAGCGAATAAAGACCCTCTAGTAGTCTCTGATAACGGTGAAAGCACCTGTTTTTGGACTCCAGTAATCTCGCTCACAGATTCGCCTTCAATTTTTGATGTAGGCAAATAAGAGCCCACAGGAGCCACAATAGTGGTATGCGCAGTTATATTATGCAATCAATTTACAACAAAACGTCGTGAATCACGATGGGTCTACCTTCATATACATATACATTTGTCCTCTTTGTCTATCAATTTCAACAAGGAGAACTTCATTACGAAAAAGGGATGTTGAAGGTAAAAAAAAATTATCGTGGAAGGAGTTGCAAAAGTGCCCATCGAAAAGTAAAAATAGCGGTAATTATGACAGCCGATCCTTGAAAGCTCACCAGGAAAAGCTACCTCCAAAATATCCCGTCTCCAGGTCAAACCTAATGGATATAACTTTTACGACCTCACTCTAAATCTTGGCGTATTTCAAGTGGATCAGTAAAAGCCTCAACCATCCTCATAACCACTGCCCACGTACTCGTTTTCGAAGGGCAGTATCATTCTACGCTGAATCGAGTCACACTCTGAGCTGACCACGCACGTTGGAACCTCAAACAACTCGTTCCATACCAATCGGGCCAACCTCCCGTGTTGAGTCATACAAATTGACCAATATAAACAAAAATCAGCCGAACTTTCTTTCGCGTTGCCTGATTTCGCATTTTTAGGTTTTTTTTTATAAAAAATTTAGTGATGTAATGATACGGAACCTTCTGTGAATTTTTCGTAGACAATGAAGAATGCATACACATTTCATCGTCTTCTAATACTTCGTTTAAAAAAAAAAAAATATATCAAGACAGGAGGCAAACCTATAATAATATTCTAAGTTTGAAGCTAAGACATCTGTGCACTTTTTCCCCTGAAATTTTCGGACACTTCAAGTCAAATGGGAACGAAATTCTCTGGAAAATCGAAAGGAAAATATTTACTAATTTCCTCTAAAATTATCTATCTATCAAAGGAAATTTGGCAACGTCTAAACACTCATACGGCGTTTTTCCTTAGCACAACACAACAGCACGGACACCTCGATAATGAGTCATTGTCATCGATGCCGTACATTTGGTGACCGGCCAGGTGACCCTCGCGCAGTCATTGAGGACCATAAAAAAGCGAAGCGTTAAGACAAACAAGAGACCGAAATGAAGACATGCCCAGAAATCGTCGTCTCCTGCACGAAGGGACGTAATTCCACTCCAACGTTGCCAAATTGACTCAAGCAATCAGTTCATCTTGCAAAGTTGTACCTAAGCAATTTTTACCCAAAAGTAATCTGATATTTGCATGAAATCCCAGGAAAGAGCAGTGAAATTCTTAGTTAGGGATGTTGAAGATTCTTCCTGTCAATATGCAATTTCCTAGGAGAAATTTGGCTACATTGAAATGAGGTTACGTTCTTTCGTGAGAGAAACTCTGAAATGAGGAATACTGCAGTGCTAAGGAAAAACGCCGCGTGAACATTCGAGAGTTGCCAAATTTCCCTCGACAAAATGTTTCTTCGTGAGCGAAGTTATGAACATTTTTCCTTGAAATTTTCAGGAATTCAAGGTCCAATCGCGAGCAAAATTATCTGAAAAACTAGAGCGAAAATATTCATAAGTTTTCCAGAAAAGTCGTGTTTTATCGAAGGAAATTTGGCAACGCCTAAAGGTTCATACGGCGTTTTTCCTCAGCACGGCAGAATAAAACGGAGTAAGGAACGTGGCCACGTCGGGAGCGCATTGGGATGAGCCGGAGAAGATGTCAATTTTGATCTGGTAATTTATATCCTGTGACGAGCCCCGGGACCTGACACTCGGCAGGAAGAGCATACGGCCCCCGGAAAGCGTGAACCCTGGCTACCCCGCAGTCCTTTAGGAAGTGGGGACCATGAGTTTTGGGCACTGGCGCTCGTCGTGGAGCCGGTGTCATCTTCAAGTGGGTTTTACTCGTTTATTCATCAGGAATTCGAGGCCCGTCCTAACGATAATTACCACCAATAATCGGGCGGAAGCGCCCATGTGACGCGGCCTCGTAGGCGGGGTAGAGGCAGGGGGCTCAAATTCAGAATCCATACCTTTTTCCTTGCCTCGCTCTCTTTTTCGTGTCTTTTCCTTCGTTTTCCTCCTTTCTTTCATCTTCACAATTTTCATCTTCCTCGTTTTCCTCTTACACTACTTCTACTTGGACTAAATTTTGCAATCAGGAAGTACAACGTCTGGCTTATTGGTTTAGAAACAACGTATGTGCCATTAGTTCCCCCCAGAATATAAGTGTTTTTGCGTGTGCTTTTGTTTCTTACCTCTCTGACATTATAATTATCCTCTCATCTGCTTTTCCCCTTTTGTTAAGATTTGATCCGTTCTTCAGTGCTGTGCCCCCTCTCAAATTGCCCTTAGCAGGAGAATCTGGGCACTTCTATTGGAAAATTTCCCTGATTTTTCATCTGATCGCGCGCAACAATCAGACAAATTTTGAAAAAAAAAATTGCCGAGGCTGTACATTCTTATCAAAAATCGAGTTGTTTGGTAAAATTTTGCAACCTTGGAATGGAGGTACGTTCCTCCGTCCGGGAAACGACGAAATCTTCGAATTTAATTCGTGGTTTGCGATGTATCGATTGATCTGGCATTAAAACCTACAGAAAAGGATCTATATACACGGTGTCCGTAACGAACACCATTCGATTCTTTGCAAAAGCAAATGAACGTGTTTATGCTAAAAGGAACTATGTGCATAGGATTTACGTGAGACATAATTCCTTTTAGCATAAATTCGTTCAAATGAACTTTGTCGCCATGAATGCCTCCAATCTACCGATTTACAAATTCGGCCGCATCGGGGAAAAATGGGGCACAACCCCTGAAAAAGATTGTCTTCGCTAGGAGGTGGCTGAAGAGAAAGTTTGACTGGGAGTGAGGGTGGAGACGGGGTGGCGGGAAGGGATGGAATCGGAGCCGAGAGGACCGTGATGGAGGAGGACGGAGGAATCCTCGAGAGGGTCATAACACGTGGATCGCGGACGCCGCGCCGGTAGCGACGCCGACGCCGCCGCCGCGGTAGCGTCGCGACGCGGCGCTTGGCATGGGCGCCGCGGCGCTGCAGCTCGCCCCTGCCCGTGTAGCAGCTCACCATGCACTTCACCACTGCCACTCTCTACTACCCGAGCAACTCTCCTGTCCTCGCGCACAAGACGCGGCGTTGGCGCTTCCATCTCCTATGCGACGTCCCTCGCTCCAGCCAACCGCTGAGGTAATGGACCAGTTGAGACGCTACGTTCCGTGCAATTCTCAACCAAAATTTCTTGCGAAACATGATTAGTGCAACCAAACCCCTGAAACTATCTTATAACGAAGCTATTTAACATTTTCCGATGCGTGAATACAAACCTCCCACTTCCAAAAAAAAAGATAGTCTACTTGCGATAAATCGCACACTAAACGTTACCGTAACAGTCTCTGCGGTATGAAAATGGCATATTTTGATATCTTCCGTGATTATTCTTTTCTGTCAGCTGAATATTCTGCTTAGGTAAAATAGCGATAAAGCTGGCTTGCCTCTTCTCAAAAAAGTAAAGTAGGCGCTGAAAGTTTGTAACATCGTTATGAAGAAACTGGTTTTGCACTTTTGCCATCGATATCAGAATGCCCAAATTCGCACCTTGTCTAGTGACCCATAATGGCATCTTAATACATCTGTGAAGGAATTCGCCTGCAATCGAGGAGGTAGGCAAAACGAGCTCCGTCGAGCACGTATAGTGGTATGCAGGCTAAAAGCGTGGCGCGTGGCAATCTTCGCTCGTCAAAATGGAAGCTCAAAGTGAATCGATTTCAACGATAAGTGGCTCAAAGTCGGGACTTGATGCGATTGAGTGTTGCAACTGGAAATAGAGCGGCGCGACTCTTTTTTGATCAACAATTGCGAACAGATCGTATTTATCGATTCACGTTGAGCTTCCATTTTGACGCCATTTTGACGAGTGGACACAGGGCTCTTCTCCAATGGACCATTTTGTTCTGGGTGACTTTTGTAGCGGTCTCTAGTTGCGGATGAGAAGGATCTATGGGATCGGGTGCGAGTTGGCAAAGGGCATCGGGCTCGGGATGTTGGTTGGCACAACAACGACGCCGATCGACTCGCACCTGACGCGGTTGCTGTTGCTCCTGTCGACACACTGCGCGTCCCGACGCCGCCCGGCCACCGTCCACCGCTCCACCATCCAACAGCGGCACCGTCCATGGCGGCGGAATCCTTTTCACCATCGGCCACGGCCGGAACGCTAAAAGCCCTCTTCCAACTCCTCCAAGCCCGGGTTCTAGTCTGACTCATTCCCGGTTCGGTTCGCGATGGATGTTATCGGCGCGGCGACCGGCTCCGCGGGTCCGCCAACGCACCGTTGCTCGCCCACCCGCTAAACCGCTCGATTTCCCCCGTGTTCCCAAGTGAAATATGGGATATTTGGCAACGTGGCTTGTTGGACGCATTAGTTTAGAAGCCGGCGCCCGAGTGGTTTTTTGCGTAGATTGCAACGAGGTGATGTCGAAGGTCCCTCCGCCCGATCGGGAACTGACGCACAGTGGAGCCGATCCGTGGGAAAGTCGGGACTCCTGCGGGCCGATTATTGGAATTTATAGACAAAGCGATAGACAAAGGAGAGTAAGAGATAATGGAGAGGATAAGAGATGATGGTTGCAATGAGACGGGTGGTTGCTAAAGAGCGGATGGTTGCGATGAACTAAGGAGGTAGGTAATAGACGGCAGAATATCTTTTCCGCATGCACGAAGTACATTTGTGGTAATTTTTCAGATTATCGTCACCGCACAACATCATTTTCGCACAAATCGGAGCTTCAACAACTGGCAACATCAATAATTTTTTCAATCTTTGTTCACTAATTTTTCTTAAATATGCCTCATCTTCTTCTCGACGTTGCCACATATTACAGATAATTATCTGCGCGAAAATGATTTTGTGCGGCAATGATAGTCGGGAAAATCACCACTAATGTAGTTTGTGCGGAAAAGATAGTCAGCAAAATAGACTACTATAACGGCAACCCACGAGAGACCCTAAACTTAGTCCCCCCCCCTTGCACCCTGTTTATCGATCCACTCCCATAGGTTTAAATGGCAGATTAATCGATGTATCGTAAAGCACGCCACGCCACTGCGTCGTTCCACTGTGCGGCGAGGTGACTGTGTGATGAGCCGCGGCTGGGAACTTGAGCCAATTCTTCATGATTCCAGAAGCTACTTTTCTGCAGCGAGTATGATTCTATAATGCGGGTTAACCCGGCTTTGTGATAACGCGCACTTAAGTTAATTTTATAATGTGAGTGGGAAAAAGTGCTTCTTAGATACCGGATACTCGATGCCGCAGCGCAATGGACCACTGCATAAGGTCTTAACTACGAAAAGGCGTCATATGTTTTCTCTTCAAAATTTTCTGTAGGAAGCGATTCACAACGGTATAATGTAAGTGCGGAAATCAACGCCTGCCGGTTCATCATCGGAATTAATAGAGAAAGCGATAGTCAAAGAAGACTAAAGGAAAATGCTGCGATTTTCTTGGTCAGGGCCGGATTTACCTTCGTGCCGCCCATGGGCCGCTTGTAATTTTCCGCCCCCTTCTAATTCGTTAAGTGAACGTGCCGGTAGAGGAGGAGTGTATGAGACGTGTTCACTCGTGTTGGGCACATTTTTTGTGAAAGCCGTGTCAACACTAACGAAAGCTCACAGAACTTTACGCGAAAGTTAAGTTCCGTAAACCCACCCCTGTTTGGACAAGGCCTTCCATTCATAACAAACGAAACGAAAAAATTATGAAAGTACAAACATAAATGTGGTTTAACAATTTTAACTCCTGCCGCTGCACCACGCCGACCGCCCTGTGTTTGGCGCAATGCGTGAAGTATTCATGAAGTCTTGTAGGCGCTATGCGTTTCACGCCGAGCGACTGCTGTTGATCGCCCTGTGTTTGACGCAATGCGTGAAGTATCCATACAGTCTTGTAGGCGCTATGCGTTTCATGCCGACCGCCGCGCCGAAGGCTTCTCCTTTTCATCTCAGTCCTCGTCATCATTGCTCTCATTGCGCTCCGCTCAAGGTCGAATGGCGTGTTTGGTTTCTCTCTTAACTCGACTAATTAAAGGTGTTGTCTTTGGTACCACCGAAAGACGACCACATTAGATGTTTAATGTACTTTTACTCTCAGGAAATGAGAGATATTGTCGCATTTTCTCGCTTGTAATTTATTTTTTGAATCCGATTTTTTTTTTTTTTTTTTTTTTTGATACCTACTTTCAAAAAGATTACAAAATTTGCCGCCCCCTACATTTTGCCGCCATGGGCCGCGGCCCATGTGGCCACTCCCTTAATCCAGCCATGTTCTTGGTTGAAACGATTGGTCCTCATAGTTACGAGGGAAAAAGATGATCTAACCATGGGGTCTCTCCTCGGTTGTTATTAGACTGTCTATTACTTACCTCCTTTGTCCATTGCAACCACCCGTTTCTGCCCACAGTTTCAACTAATTGGATGTGTCTGAATTTGGATTGTCTATAGCTTTGTCTTTTAACTTCAGAAATCAGCCCTTTAGATGCGAAGGTAGAGGATGAAGAATATGTATAGGGTTAGGAGGTAGGAGGACGAAAAAAAAGGGAGAAGAAGAAGGTGGGAAACAAAAGGAATTTGTGTCTGATCTTTTCCTCCAGATTCTTTTACTCCTTCTTCATCTTCCATTCTCTCTCATTCTCCTCATCCTACTTCTTTTTCTTCCTTTCTTTCGTCTTAAGATTCCTAACGCATCTCTCAATTCTCTCCATTCTCCTTTGCTCTCTTTCTCTACAGCTTTGTCTATCAATTTTAAAAAAAACAGCAAGCTGAAGAGATGTAACAAGTATTCTGCCGTACTAAGTGAAAAACGCCGTATGAACCTTCACGCGTTGCCAAATTTCCTTTCTTAAAACACGGATTTTCTGGTAAACTTATGAATAGTTCCATTCCAATTTTTCAGATAATTTTGTTCGAAATTTCACCTGAAGTTCCTGAAAATTTCAAGGACAAATATTCATAACTTTCCGCAAAATAAACATTTTATCGAAGGAAATTTGACAGCTGTCGAATGTTCATACGGCATTTTTCCTTAGCACGGCAGAATACCGAGAATGATCCTTCAACATTGGCAACTTAGCGATTAGTTGTTTCAAGTTTACGAAAGCTTGAGCTTGGATCAGATAAGACTTGCTCCCAGAATTCCTCTTTATAAATTATGAGTTCATTTTTGCTAGCTTGCAATTTATCACGTTTCAGTTTTGCAGGTGGATCACGTGACTAAGTTTGGTAACCACGGACAATTGGATTGTTGAAAAATAATTACGGCAGAATTGGTATTAGGTCGGTTTTTTTTTAGGACTTGGCGCCATCATTTTTAACTATGGTGTATTTCCTCCGGAAAATCTATGAAAATTGTGTGGGATCGGACAGGAAAAATATACATGGCGGCTGGAAACCTGGGCCCGACTTCTAATTCCATCGTCTCGATATCTGGTCGGCCTACGTGATAAAGTGCCCATTAAGAGACCGCGGTTGGAGCGCCAGCGTGGCTCCCAGCCGACACCGATCGATCACTCATAATCACCCCCAGACAGAGAGGTGTTCCTTCTGCCTTCCTAGCGTCAACGCGGCCAAATATTTGAATACAAACCCGCCAGGTTTTTTTTCTATCTCTCTTTTCTTTCTTTCCCCGTTTGTTCGGAGCTCTTCTCGCCTGAAATTAAGATTACAAGGCACCGTTGACAATGCTAAGCCAATCTCGGACTCATCTCGTCACCCGAAAAACTTAATCGTTCAAATTTTTCGCCTCGAATGGCAACGTCGAAGTGCACTTGTATTTGTGCATGTTCCGTTGTAGCTCTTCAAACCGACACTCGAGTAATCTTGTAAACAGATCCAAGACTCAAGTGAGTCAAGTTGTTTGCGGCAGTGAAATTAATTTTTCTCTGATTCGGTCCAATATTAATTTTTCCCCATCATTTGCCTCTTCATTTTTCGCTGGAGATAACCGCGTTCCAATCGCCAAAAATATTGCAAGAAGGTAAACGGCAGAGTACCTGTGTAGCAAGAGTATGGACAGCGCGCTTCATGGAGGGCGTAAGGCCCAGAAAGACAAGCCAATCTTCTAACCCTCAAAACACTGTCAATTTTCAGCTCCGAATGTCAAACCAAGATCGCTAAGTATTTTCATAAATGAGCATTCTTCCACAAAAATTAGTACATTTACGCAAAAACTAAGTCACATGCGTGCTTTACAAACGGCGGTTCGTAACAAATGTAATAATAAATCGTTCTGGATAATTTAAATTTATAGTTCGGCTGCCCTTGTGGGCCCTAACTTTATTCGCGGAGGCATTGGTGAAAGCCTGATGGATTTTTGGAGTTTCACACCTGTCTATACTCTCGCTAAGCTACCTGAACTGAACACTCCCCCCCCCCAGTCTTATACTGGCACTTATCAAAGCAAACAAATTGTTTGATTCTAATTGAGCATTTTTTGGAATTTCTTGGCCTTGTTTTCCCTGCGAAATGGTGTGGGCCCAGCACCATTTCCCCACCTTGTCATATGCTTTCGCTATGTTGAGTGGTAATGCCCATTCCTCTGTTAAAAAGTCAGGATAGATGGATATTTTAAGCGCAGCGCACAATCGTCACTCTTTGGGCGAGTCGTTTAGATAAGGAAAGATTATCCAACTCATACACCTGTTTGCGTATTGATGTCGCCTTCTTTTAAAACGATAGATAACTTTCTCTGCAAGCCTTTGGATTTGAAGGCTCCGAAAACTAATTTGGTCTTCTTCAAACTTGGAGTGGTCATATTCTTGTCGAAGATGAAACCTGTACCCAATAGAATTCCTAAACTGGCAGAATGGCTTCAAAAAATAACAGAGTTGCTAACGGCAGAAGAATTTCGGAAGTTGACAGCTCTTTAGAATGATAATTTGTTTAAATGTAGACTATTCATTTTCTCTCTTTAGGAGGTCCCATGTCGTCTCCATGGTGATTAAGGGAAGTTTGGGGAGAACTCTAACGTAGCATTATGAAAGGCACAATTTCAACTAATCTTTAGTAAAATTAAAAGATGTAACTTTGACTGTGGATCTTCGTAAGAATACTAAAGCAACAATCAACAAAAGAAGAAAATCCTATGATTTAAGTACAAATCTCGACAATTTTCGAAACCTGCAAAAATTATTCTTTTATATTTTTAATTTTTTCTAGAGGAAAATCATTGTGATCCCTAAGGGTCTACTTCTAAAGTTGCCCTGTTAAAGTTTTTTTGAGGTTCTTCAGAATTGTCCCTTTTACGGTGCTATGTTAAGGATCCCCTTCATCCTCCCTTAATAAAACAGTAACCCTTATGGACTCTCTCAAGGAAAGGAGCTGCTGAAGAAACGACTATGAATGAATTGAATACCACCCTGAGAACGAGGTGGACGCAACGGGTAGGTTTACACCTGGATGAGTAGCGAACGGTTTTAACTTCTTCAGGACTCAGATAAACCCGCTCATCTGACGCTGCGTCGATCGGGGTTATGAGTGGTTTTCATGCCCAGGGCTCGAAAGCCGGACGACGTCCACGCTCGCGGACTGTTGCCAGGTTGTGCGATATGATGTGGATATTTTATATTGGTTTAAACAGGGGAAACTGCTGATTTTTTACACTATCTGGCAACGAGGATGATGCGGGAAGCGCGGCGCGATTGCGATTTCACGTGTGGCCGAATGAAATTAAAACACGTCGCAGATCGCGGATCTCGGGCAGCACGANGGGGGGGGGGGGGGGGAGAGAAATGGCAAAGCGGACTATTTATGAAGTTCCCCGTCGGAAAGCAAATAAAAACGCTGTCTTTTTTGAATGGGAGCGATGCCGCGCCGCGGCGTGCCCCGTGTCCGCGGAGGGGGCTGGAAAATGTCTCTTGCGCTCTTGCCAAACTTCCAGATTAAAACTCGCATTCCCATTGGCCTAGCCCGGGTGATAGGAAAATAAGAAAGAAATAACGAAATCCATGGATTGATCAGTTTCTGGTAGGAGGGCGTGAGTCAGAGTTTTTTAAATTCACTATTTGGACGTATTTGTATCAAACGGAACTATGTGCATTATGACGTGAGCCCTGTTATGCACGTATTCTTATGAGTCTCAGGGCTCATGTCTTAATGCACATAGTTCCGTTTGATAAAAATACGTCCATTTAATGCATTTTTGACCCTTTACGGAAGGGCACTCTTATTTTCCGGAGTTGTTTTTTATTGTCTCCCCGCAAAAAAGCAGTGCTTTTGACTTTTTGTTTTCATCTGAAGACTTTCCTCCATACTTTCCTTGAACAACAAAGAAGAATGACACAACTTTCAAAACTCATCGTGAACTTACTTTTTTACCGAAAAATGTCCTAGCTTATAAAACATGTATCGAAGAGTTGTCGCTCACTTTTTTTGTATCAACAATGTTAAATCAGCTTCCTTTTTGTTTTCGATGAGTGGAGGATCTCTCCTCGTCTGTGTTCTTTTCCTCGCTCTAGAGTATATACCTTGCTCTATACGAAAAGCGTGTATTTCGGGCGAAGGATGGCAACGGCGGGGAGTCTCGCGGCTTGGTGCCCATGTCGCAGGGTTGTCGGCGGTCGGCGAGGCCGGGGGCACCTACGGCGAAGGCAGGAGGCAGAACAGATCAGGGCGATCGGAGTCCAAGTCGGGAGAAGTATGCTGCGTTTGATGCGTTTTGGTGGCATGTGGTGTGACATAGTGGATCATAAACATGTCGCGCCATCAGAACTCGCCTTAAGGTTCCGGTTACCCCCGTCCCCGCGAGAACCGCGCAACTCAACCCGCGGACCCGCGTCCACATACGCGGTTCTTCCACGGGCTCGGCTAGTTAACTTAAATCTCCCAGGCTCATCTACTGTCCCTTGCGCATCGCGGCCAACAGCTGACTCCTCGGACTCCGTATTCGTGTATTAGATAATATATGATGGAGTCGGCCACATTTTTATTATTTATATCTTCTCATTCCTCCGGCTCTCCCGGCCCCGGCCGATTCGTGTCCATCCAGGTTTTTTTTTCTTATTTTTTTCCCCCTTTTCGACGTCTCGTACATAAACTTGGCTGTGCGTGCGTGTAGCGTGTAGCGCGCATGCGCATAGGGTGATCTGCAAGTGCCCAACCTGGTGCGCGCACCCGAGAGGTAGAGGATTGAAGAGTCGAGGCTTTACCGTATGGACTGCATTTTGCGAAAAGGAACTGAAGTCATGGCTCAACAGCATAAGTGACATTATTTTGGAAAGTCCGTCACCGAGATTGCAGTATATTGGTGCCGCATCAGGGTGTATTAGGGTTATTGGGACTGCATTTTGCAATCAGAAACTTCCATTATAGCCCCGATGCAGAATATCTTATTTTATCTCGCCTTGATATATTTTAACAATGTAAAACCACGAAATGGACATAGGGTAAACCTGTAGGTTAATTTCATAATCGATTCTCGGGAATCCGAGAAAGAAATTGTCGAAAGTTTGTAAAAGCCGGTTTCTTTTTTTTTGCTCAATTTTTTTTACTTAACAAGGTGGTGAAATTGTGGTGGGCGCCCATTATTTTGGGGGGGGGGCGGCAAGCCTACCAATCTCAATTTTTCTTGGTTGTTCTAGTGTATTTCACTATTCCGTTTTTATTTATTATTTTTTGAATTTTCGAAATCCTGGAAATAGTGGGCTCTGGTACGGTAGTGACGGACTACAGCCTGCATTACTGCTGAGGAGAGAAAGATCCTTTGAATACAAGAAGCGGGCAGCGCGCGTAAGTTGTCGGACAATACTGCAAATGAGATGAATAATCCCTCGTTTTTCTAAGTGGGGTCGTCATGCAAATCTCCAGGCGGCGAAGTCGCAGGACGAATTCTTCTCGATTATCCTGTATTTTCACACGCACTCGCGCACCGCTCACGTCACGTGACAACGCTGTTTGCCTATATTTTTCAAACGCAAACGTCCTCCTCCCTTTATTTATTGCTACTTATTTATTGATTCATTTTTCTCAAGCCCCCCCCCCCGGGCCTCCCGCTCACGGCCGCTTTTGAGGACTGAATTAAGTTTCCGTTTTATTGCCGTTCGCGGGTATTTTCGGATTTTAGTTTAATTTCACTGAAAAATAACCAAATTAATATTTTAATCATCGTAAATTTCGGAATTTACGGCGGCGAGTCCTCACGACGGACACGCTTCTTTCCTGGTGGTGTGATGACCCGCGCGTCACTATGTTGCCGGGTCGAAGTTGAAATGATCCAATTTCACACTTGTTTTTGACTGCATCGCTTATCAATTACGAAATTTTGTAAATTTAAGGCGAAGAACTCAGGAATTTTCAATATTTTGGGAAACATAACTCATCAAATTTATGGACTTTTTTTCTTTCTTCCTCTACAAATGCTTTATATACTTTTTAATTTTAAAATTTTAAAAAATTTGTATTTTAAGACATGCTGAAGATTTCAAGATAAATGTTCTTTCAGGAGCTAAAAATCGTTCACAATACTTTTGTATGATGCACATTTTTACGGAGAATTCAATCTTTTAGGTGTAATGACTTTTTTGTCTGTAATTAGGAGAGGAATCGGAATTTTTTTTTGTCAGTCAGAATATTTGACCATTTGCCCACGCATTTGACAAAATGCCTGATTTTACTACTTGCCTTCGACATATCGACGATGAAACTACCAAACCACGTATCTCGGTTTGCGACGTCGCAGACTTCCTGTGATACTTTATTTTTTAAATGAAAAACTACTTAACATCCAGTCTTGAAAATTTCTGTGATTTTTCCTCTTTATGCGGAGAAAATTCCGTGAAAATTTCAAGGAATGATATTGATTTGGTCTACTTCAAAAAAATAAAATGTGAGCGTAGATTTTTAAACACCGCAAACGAGATACGTGGTTTGGTAGTTTCACCGTCGATATGCAATAGAGATAGGTGGTTTGGGACCTTGGGCAAGGATATGAGGATGATGGAGGAGTGAATTATGGCGAAATATGGCAACGGTGGATGCGTGGACTGCTGTCGGGTGCGGGTCATCCGGGGCATAACTCACCGAGAATTTTGTCCAGTCTGGACTTCCAATCGATCATGACGAAACAGGTTTGAGAGTTGTGAAGCCGGTGCCGGTGCCCGTACTGCCCGGGTCCCGCTCCCGGTACCCGTTTTCACCAAAATTACGAGGCAGTTGCCCGGAGCCCCGCTTCCCGCCTCTCAAAAATGTCCCCGGGTCAAGGATCATCCTCCAATCCATGCCGTCCCCGCACTCGGCAAGAATCACCTATCGAAGTTGCCACATGTGTGAAAAAACTTAGAATTTCCTCCGTTGAGTTAAACAGAGTGTCTACCGTTAGTAAAAACTAGGAAAATATGAAAATACGAGGAATTTGACGTCATCAGAAAAAATTACGAAAATATCCGGAAAATTGGTCATGGATTAGGAAATTCCGAGTGCATCAAGCGGTTTCTCCTACATGCAGTTTAGGACATGCAAAACTCAAAAATTTGATTTACTCTATTAAATAGGTTGGTCTGTAAAATCAAAACAAGTCGAAAAAGCGGGAAATTTCATTGAAAATATCATGGGAAACAGGGAAATAAATAAAAAATCCGTCGTAGTCTAGCACATACAAATCATTTGATTAAATCCAGTAAATATGGTGGTTTGTAAAATCAAATGAGTGTAAATTTATTCCAGTAAAAAATCAGGAAATTTCAATTAGAACTAGGGAAAGAAAAAAAAAGGGACATATGACATCAACCTAAATGCACCAATCGTCAGTTGGCCCAACAATTACCTCATGAATTTATGTTGAATGGTTCTATTTTCTACTTTGACATTTGCCTCTTCTTCGCTTTCCCCAGTTCTAAATAATCAGGAAAAATGTGAAGGAAATCAAAAATGAAATTTTAGCAAGACCGCGTTAAATGGGGAAATTTGCTGGATTTTGAGCACAATCTGGCAATAAAACCACTTATCGACACGGGGGCCCCATGTGAGTTGGGTGGTTATTGCTTAACGCGGCGGCGATGCGATGACCACCGCGGATCAAAATAAATCACCAAACTCGAGACTTAATCCAAAACGAGCCATGCTCACGCTACAAAGTAGGGCCTTTGTATCCGCCCCGGCCCGGTCACTTCTGATTGGTTTATTATCCGTCACTCCGCGTCATTTTTATATTACTGTCTTTAATGTCATTTTTTAGGCCGGTAAAATATTGCCGTCCGCTCGGAACCTTCAACGGAGTAATTGAGGCGTAGAGGATCAAGCGGTCTTTACATCTCCAGGTTTTCGGAATAGCCTAAATAATTCATCACAATATGGGCGTATTTATGCTAAAAAGAACTATGTGCGTAGGGTCTGCGTGTGATATAGTTCCTTGTAGCATAAATAAGTCCGTATATTCGATGGATTTATGAAGATTTGTCGTTTCCCGCAAGAAAGGCCGTAACTCCATTCCAACGTTGCAAAATTGACTAGAAAATTGGATTGCAAGATTGTACTTGTGCAATTTTTATCCAACTTTTTTCTGATTTTTACTTGGGATCAGGTGGAAAATCATTGAAATTTTCATATAGAGATGCCTAAAATTCTACAATTTAAATTGTAATTTACGAGAGGAAATTTGGCAACATTGAAATGTAGCTACTTTCTCTCGTGGGGGAAACGATGGATTAGAATGTGACCAGAATCAAGAAAAGGGGCCTGATGCATATGCTCAAGCGGTTGAGCAAGAACGTGCGATTTTGGCCCTGAAATCGGAGGGATGTTGTGTCGGGTCCAAATCATGTAGGGCCCATTCCTGTAATTCCGAGATTTTTCAAAATTTTGCAGTTGATGATATAAATTTGACAGAAACATATGTATTTCGGCGATACTCCCACTTTTTGGTCTCAAAACAGGAGCTCCTTGGATCCGAAGAGGGCCAAAGTCCACGAAAATTCGCGTGTTTCATACGCGTTCTGCATCAGATCATCGAGAATAAAGTGAAGTTGATTTAACACTCTGGATGTAAGAAAAGTGTGCAAGAACTTAGAAAATGCTGAGTTACACGCTACAGCAGTTAGTTTTACATCTTGACATTGCTAAAATAACTGCTGAAGCGGTTAATTCAGCATTTTATAAGTTCTCGTACACTTCTTTTACATCCAAAATGTTAAATCAATTTCACCTTTTTTTCCGGTGACGTCATGTTTGGCCCCAAGGTGACGACGGACCATCTGATTCTCCACATATTATACATCTCAAGTGATCCCAAACAACACGTTCAAATAGCCGAATCAGTTGGCCGAAATTCGGTATGTTACTTCGTTGCGTTACGCACCGAACACTGGAAAAAAAAAAAAAACACATTGGATCTAGAGTCCAGACTCCTGAAAACATTGACAAGAAATAATACTCTTGATTCAATCAGATTTAAGCTGAAATCAAAAGGAAATCCGCTCAAATTAAGAGGCTTGATTCTTGATTTAAGCAAAAATTCGATCGAATCAAGAGTATTTTTCTTGTCGATGTTTTTAAGAGTCTGGACTCTAGATCAAATGTGTGTTTTTTTTGTTTTTTTTTCAAGTGAAGTACCTAACATGTTGTTCTACAATTCTACATCCACCTAGTAGGAGTAGGTATGTCAACAGTTGGATGTCGATATGGGGTCCCGAAAGTATAAGCCTCCACCACTGCCAAGATAGCAGTCAAGGGTTTCTTTTCCTCTAGTCGCACCGTCTTAACGACACCTTGAAACGGAGCTCGGGTCAGGTCGAACAATCCGGGAACGAACGGAGACTTGAACGAGAAAAGTGGCCGCGGCTGTCAAAGACTTGACCCGGCACTTAGGCGGCTCATAGTCATAACCGGAGCAGAATAATTGTCACTCATAATTTCCCGAAAGATCCCCGCGATGGTGATCCGACTCGGAATCGGAATTTCACGGGCGTCGCGACACCCGACACGGCCGGCGCGGCGTCGCGACGCTACCCGGGGACGAGCGACAGGGCGCGCGGCGGAAAAGCCAGCGTCCTTGACGCCCCGGTGACGACACCAGGTGACAATGGTCCCGGGTCCCGGGCCCCGGGCGTGGGTGAAACTGTTCAACTCCGGAGCGAATACTCGACGCCGAACGCATAAATAATTGTAAAAGTATTAAATAAAGAGCCCGGTGACATCGCGGCTCCGGTCGGCGTCATTGTTTCGCCCCGACGACGCGGCCTTATCTCGCCCCATCTCCGCGCGGCTTCCTGTTTTTCTTGACGAGTTTGAAAGCTCCTATCGATCCCCCGCCCCGCCCCCCGTCCTCCGATCCGCCGCTGAAAAATACCGCCCGAAACAATGAATGCCAAAAATCAAAATTCAAAGAAGACGCGTCAACCGCCGCCGCCGCGTTTATCAATTTTCCACCTTTCCGTCAAATCCGCCGCGCTCGGCCCAAACGCCGTATCTACCTCCCGACGTTGCCAAATTTGTCCTCACGTATTAATGTCTACAAGAGTTATGAATATTCACCTACGAAATTTTTTGACCGTATCAAGGGTTCAGGGTGTCTCCTAGTCCGGAAATAGTACTGATTTTTTAAGGGCGGTCCAGGAGTACTGAAAAAGTGTGGAAATTCCCCAGAATTATTTTATATTTTTTGTCATTTTTTTCGCAATTTCAAATTTGTGAAAGTTTTCTAATTTCGTCAAAAGGAGGTACTGAAAAAGTACTGTAAAAGTAATAATTTTTGACCAGCCTGTATTAGACACCCTGGGGTTGGTTCTGTCACCTCTGGTTAAATTTAAGCTCGTGTTAAAGCAAAGCTTTTAACACTACTTTTGGGGATCTTAGTGCTTCTACGATACTGTACGGTTCAGCTGACTTTTTCGATTCTAGTGAGACATTTTGGAACTATTATGGAGCAAAAAAAATTCAGCTCATATGGAACACTAAATTCCTGAGTCATGGGAACCGAAGTTTTCGTGAAGACACGCCGAGACTCGCAATTTTCACGAAATACTTCAATTATCTGAACTTAAAACTCAATATGTTCGGACTGAAAACTACTTTAGTATTAGTAAGAACTGAAGTTCAGTCTTTGAAGCGGAAGATTGTGCCTATGTGAGAGTCTTAGCCTCCGTTTAAAATTCAACAGGTGACTGGAGTGTTTGTCAAATTTTCAAGTACCCCAAGTGCTTCTCTAATTATAACCACGGGACAAATTCGTACTTAGAGGCGCTGAATCGCGTGTAAATTCCGTAGAAAAATCCAATAAAAAACATGCGTTTAAATATCGAGAAAACTTGGATTTTCAATAAGTAGAAGTCTGGCAACATAGGAATATGTTCATACGGCGTTTCTCCTGAGGACGGCAGAAATCCACCAGTGGCGTGGCGTGAATTGCGATATATCGATCGCTAGGCCATTTAGACCCATGAAAAAAGATCGATTATCAGGGTGTTCGCAGCGAACACCTTAGTAATCGATTCTTTACCATAGTTTCAAATGGCGAGATATCGATAATCGATTATTCACGCCACGCCACTGAAATCCACCCATTTATCAGGTTTGATATGCCTTCACCTGTACGCATTTTCGTGCTCACTACTCGGGTTTTTTACGCGGAATGGAAAAAAATAAAAAAAAACTGGAAACGATGTGGAGATAAGTAGGTGCGGTGGCGGGCGGAATGTTTTGTGTGGGTGATGTTTTTTGATGCACTCACAATTAGAGAGATGGATGGAGTTATGAGCAGCCATCTGTAAAATATACCCATGTTCTTTTTTTATCTTGCCTCGCTTCGCCGTGGCCGTTTATGCTCCGCGTTTTCGTGTCCGGCCCGTCATTAGCCTCGGCGATGGCAATTTTCCTCACATTTCCCTGGTCCTCCGACTCCTCCGAGTGTCCCAACTGTCGTGTCGCTGTCTTGGACAATGTTCCCATTTGAAGGGCCATTGTCTCCTCCGTGCCTGATTCCCGATACAGATCCCAGATCCGACACTTAACGCGTCACCCACGCTCTGACACCC
>NW_017547244.1:467969-483972 GCF_001854935.1 Bemisia tabaci
CCTCCACCGCTGGGCCTCCGGTGCCTCCTTGCGATATCAAAGAGATCCGGAGAAAGTTGGAGTGTGGAAATGCGGAACATCCTAACGGCCTCGTCAGGTCTTCTTCACATTGTGCATCGTGTTTTGAAACAATAACGGATGTCCTCCCTTGAGTGAAAAATTACTTTCGGAAGATTCACCCAATGATGACCGATGCTCGAACAGTTGAGCAATTTTTTTAGGAATTCAAACCTATTTAGCAACCTTCAACCCATTTTGCAAAAACTCGCCTAGCGAGGTGTTAAACTACTCACCCCGAGATTCACCAATCACCAGCCATCGTAAAGCGACTTTCATTTGATATTTTCCTAACCGATCATCACAAGACGGATAATGGACCCGGATTGAGGGATCATGTATCATCGATATTTCCCCATTTGAAGCTATGGTAAAGAATCGATTATCAAGAGGTTTGCAACGAATACCCTATTTATCGATCCTTTTCCATAGGTTTAAATGGCAGATCAATCGATATATCGCAAAGCACGCCACGCCACTGTGAAACACATTTTCCTCTTGGGTGCGCAACAGCTGCTCGTAATACATCTGCGTGCGTAATGAAATCAGTGTCCTAAGTTGGGTCACGCAACTAAACAAACCCCGAGGCAATGCGCGAGGTATCACGGAAAATGGAAGGCGCGCCAAACCGGTATCATGATTTTCAAGTATTTTTCCAGCGAAAGCTGCATTGTTCCTGTGTGAACTTTTGCAACTGGCGGTAATTGCGAGTTGCCTGCGACATGTAGATATCTATTGCCCTCAGAATACTATCGGGCTATTGGGCTCACGTCATAATGCACCTAGTTCCGTTGGATAGAAATACGTCCAAATAATGACTGATGAAAGTCGGGGTGAGCACTTTGCAAAGTGAATTTTTGCATAGCGAGTTATGTTTGTTAAAAATATGACTTCTCCTTTCGCATTTCGAACTTCCTCCGTAATTTGAACCAGATGGAACTGTATTTGATGTTAGGTTAAGTATTCGATTAGATGCTAAATGTTTAAATGGCAAATATTTAATGATATCGTATTTTTCTTTTGTTTCAGGTAAGTTACTGATGCACACTATGCTGCTTTTTCACTCCTCTTTCGAAAACTGGACAAGGTTAGAAACACACCGCATGTATATCGCTACACAAGTATATTGTCAATATGAACTCTCGAGAGTTGCCAAATTTTCCCGGATAAGAACTGTACTTTTGAAGAAAGTTATGCATATTTCCCCTTGCAATTTTCAGATATTTTAGTTTAAATTGCGAACGATATTGTCTGAAAATTTTGAGGAGAAATATTCACGATTTTCTCGGTTCACTAAATTTTTCTTGAAGGAAACATGGCCTCGTCTGATGGCTCATAAAGCCATACGGAAAAACGCCGTATAAACCTTCAGGCGTTGCCAAATTTCCTTTGGTAAAGCACAAATTTTCGGGAATATTTGTAAACATTTATCATCCAATTTTTCAGATAATTTTGTTCGCAATTTTACCTAAAGTTCCTGAAAATTTGTCATACATTTCTTCAAAAACAAATATTTTTGGAGAGGAATTTTGGCAACTGTCGAATGTTCATACGGCGTTTTTCCTTAGCACGGCAGTATTGTCTGCCGGCGAGTATGTCCACGGCCCCAGAAGTGAAGAAGCGTCCTAGGCTACGGCTGTAAGGTTGACCTAGGTCGGATCGGCGGGTCTTGCCTATCCCGGGCGCTTTGAGGGGATGCTAATATAATACGGGACAGAACCGCGACAAGGAAGGGACAGAGGGTCGGCACGCGGGACACGAGGGTGCCGCAACCACCGCACGCAGGGCCCGGGACCCGGGACCCGGAATGCCTCGAGTACTCGGAAAATGATGAAGCTAAAAGAAGTCGCTTCATTTATCAAAGCCGACCCAGACAAAAGACCCCGGATAGCTCGCCGCGGCGCTCCCTCCCAAAACCGCCCAACTCCGCGCGGACCGCGCCGGGACTTGCGCGGTTCTCGCTAATCGAGCCGCGATCCTTCCGACAACAGGTTGTTCCTATGCTCACTCTTTCATTCATCGCCTCCCCCCCCCCTCCCCGCTCCCCCCGGAGCTGCCGCCGGACTCTTTTTCCATCTAATTGGCCTAAATATTCAATCTCGGGCCTCTCGACGGCCGCGGGCTCCCGAGCTCGGCCCCTCTAATTATGACGCCTTGCGTCGCTACTGCCGGCTCCTGCCGCCCGGGCCCGGAGCCCAACCCCTCTCGTTTCGGGGGTCACGCGACCAGCGCCGCGACCGGCCACGCATCGCGACAGTCTTCCGATGAATAATCTCCAAGCTGTGTTTTCACATGGGTTTTTCCGGAATTTTTTCCGGTTTTTCCCAGACTCTGCACTGCGGAATCTCTCGAGGCGATGGCACCTTCATATTGACGGTGAAACCCCTCAACTGCCGTGTAAAGGAAACACGATGTATGAACCTTTAGCCATGGCTGGAAAAAAGTAGCTTGGATCTGGAGTCTAGACTCTTGAAACCAATCACAAGGAAAAATACTCTTGATTCAATCGGATTTTGGCTTGAATCCAAAGGAAATCCGCTGAAATTAAGAGGCTTGGTTCGCGATGTAAGCAAAAATCAGATTGAATCGAGAGTGTTTTTTCCTGTCAATGTTTTTAAGAGTCTAAACTCAATAGATTCAAGCAACTTTTTTTTCCAGTGCTTTTCCAGCCAAATTTCCTTTCACAAAACACACAATTTCGGAAAAATTCGCACGTAAATACTCGGTAAAATTGCCTTAGATTTTCCAGAGAGTTTTTTCCGCACACTTATTTAAAACATCCGAAATTTTCAAGGAAAAACATTCATAACTTTCCTCAAAAATAATTATTTGTCGAGCGGAAATTTGGCAACGTTTGAATGCATACGGCGTTTTTCCTTAGCGCGGCAGTAAACCACGAATGTTGTTTGCGGTTTTCCAAAATCTCCGTTCCATCTCTTATTTTTTCAAAGGAGAACGACTCAACGTGATTGCTGGAAATTTTCGCGCAACATTCCTCACCCAGAGAGGAAAAATTACCAAGGGTTTTAAGAATTGATATTGAGTAGTTTTGCATTCAGTGAATAAAGTATGACAGGAGGTCTGCAACGTTGGAACCGAGGTACGTGGTTTGATGCGTGATCAAGCGCGTTGATGACGGCGCAGAGATACAACTATTCACGCTTGATGGATGTCCGTGATGCATCTGCAAAATTGAAGGCGCGATGGCGCAAGGCGTAACCTTGTAATGCTCCGCTCTATGATGTCAATGAGGTGTCGCTTACATTCAAGAGCAAAGTAAGGGAACGAGGCCCGAGTGGATCTCTCCTATTTTCGACTGTGTTGTAACGCGATTTTTTTTTCTTCTTTTTTTTAAAATTCCATGTTTAATTCTTTTTTTAACTGTGCATTTGTATCTAAAGGTAGTGTGTACTGGCCCCTTCAAACCTGTGGAGCACGTGTTTATAGCAAGCCTCGGATCAACTTGGATATCTAAGGGTTAAGCAGATCGTCAACATAGCACCATAATAATGATTACCTTAATTAATCTCGCGTAAAATTAAACAGCATGCTTTTGGAAAGAAATTAAAAGTACACAAGGTTATTCCAGGTCCATAGAACACTCCCGACTATGAAAATGCAAGCAAAGGGAAAGGTCTGGCTCGATATCTACCGTGCTAAGGAAAAACGCCGTGGCAGCCATCGGGCGTTGCCAAATTCGACAAATCACGAATTTTCGGGAAGATTTGTAAATTTTGATTTTCCCATTTTTCAGAGGATTTCGTTCGCAATTCGATCCAAAGAGTCTGAAAATGTCAAGGATGAATATTCATAACTTCCTTCAACAATAAATATTTTCTGGTAGGCAATTCGGCTGCGCTAGAATGCTAGAGGCGTTTTCACTTATCACACGGAGAAAAAAACCTCGTGCGTGGGACCCGAAGTTTAGGTCATATGGATCTCCGAAGTTTTCGGAGTGAGCATCTGAACACTTTAGGTCCAGCTGTCGAGGTTCGGATCACACATCTGAAACTCCAGTTCTTACATCTGAAGTACTTCAGATGTGAGACCGAAGTTTTTCGGATGTGAGAACCGAAGTCTTTCGGATGTGAAAACCGAAGTACTTCAGATGTAAGAACTGAAGTTTCAGATGTGTGATCCAAACCTCAGCAGCCGGACCTAAAGTGTTCAGATGCTCAATCCGAAAACTTCAGAAATCTATATGATCTAAACTTCGGGTCCCACGCACGAAGTTTTTTTCTCCGTGCACGGGAGACATGGGAGCAGGACGCGGAAAACGGGGTTTGGCGCGCGAATCGGGCGAAATAAAAGGGTTGGCTACGGGTGCGTGAGCTGTAAGGACCGGGGCCGGGGGCCGGGAAGCGGGCGACAAGAGGCGAGACGCGCGAGGACGCGACAAGACAAGGGCCCATCTCCGACGGGGACTCGCGGCCGATGGCGAGGAGTCAAGTGTCAGCTGCCAGGACTGCCAGCTGTCAGACAGAAAAGTTTAAGAAATCCGATATGAGCTGGAAACAAGTTTTGATAAGTACACGACGGACGGCCCGAGCGGCGGCGGCGGCGGCGGCGGACATCGGGAGGTTTTTCAGCCGAGGCGAAGGCTACCAAGGTTAAGCCAAGGATCCAACCCGACCAACCTAATAACCCAACATGGAACTCACTCGGCCTCCGGAAAAACGACGAATGAACCCTCGAATCTTGCCAAACTTCCCCTCCTTATGAAGTGATTTTTGAAGAAAGTCATTTTTTTTTTTTTTTAAATTATTAGATGTTTCAGGTTAATGTGGGGACGAAGTTGTCTACAAATGTCGAAGAAAAATATTTCTACTTTTGTGGTATTTCATTAAATTCACAATTGAAGAAGGATATACAGGATCATCGGGGGTCCTACGAATGCTGCCAAACTACCCCTCATTAAGAATTTAATATGGAAGAAAGTTATGCTTATTTTTCTTGTCGACGCAAATAAATGGTCAACGAAAACATGAGTGCAGATCCCAACAGTAATCAAGTATCTTAAAAAACTGCTCATTAATTAAATAATGCTCTTCCGATGAATTGCTCTTCATGAGTTTAAAAAAAAGTACAGTAAACCACAAATAATTAAAATTAATAAAAAAAAAACCTGTGGTAAAATAGTGCTGGGTATACACTATTTTGCGAGGCAAGCAAGGGCAAGAATTTCAAAATTTTCTCCCTTAACCCTTGAGTCTTGTACTGGTACTTATTAGCTAGCGCAAATTTTATTACTGGGATTGGCATTTTTGGAATTTCTTGGCCTTACTTTCGCTGCAAAATAATTAAAATTAAAATTATGCGGAGAAATACCGAAAAATACAGAATAATTGCGCAAAAAATACAGGAAATAGGAGCTCTTACTCCGAGTAAATGCATTTTTTATCGAAGGAAGTTTGGCAACGTCTTGGGGTTGATAGGTGGTTGTTGCCGAGGACGGGAGAACTGTCGGGCGCTGTCGGATTAAATCCAGTCAAGAATGACTGATGAGCGAACCGGGTTCGACTTCGGCAGCCGCTCTCAAACTCGAGCACTTATCCATCATTCACCTATCAGCCGGCCAAGACAATGTTGTGTAAGTGATACTGTCCTCTCGCCGAGAACCGCGTATCCGCCCCGCGTTGTCCCCGCCGGCTTGCGCGGTTTTTCCGGAGCGGTTCGGTTTTTCGACTCGTCTTCCACCGCGGCGAGACGCGATGTCTAAATCAAATTTACCGAAACCTTGGAGGTATTCGCGGGCACATGCGACAAGCGCCGGGCCTTGTGGTCGCTTTTGATGGATGATGGATAGAACCCGAGCTGGACTTTTCGTTTTCCGTTTTCGTGACGTTTTTCTAACCTCACCGGCGCCCACCGCCGAGTGCGTTTGAAAACCAGCCGTTTATTCTTTCTAATCCAAAGTCTGAAGCGTCCAGCCCACTTACAAACTGGGGCTCTCAAACTGGCATCAATAAATTCCTCTATTTCTCAGCCATTTCTGCACGGAATTCCTTGAAAATTTCAAGATCTGATCTGTGATGTACCTCGAACACATCGGTTACCTTCGAAGATCGTCGGACCGACGATCTTTGAAAGGCAACAGTCAACATTTCCATCGATGAGCCTCTTTGAAGCACCTAGTTTAATGGTGGGCTGGACTAGAGTACCTTTATAGACAGAGTATGGCCATTCGTATCTTTTTACTACAGGAAAACTGTTCCGCTTTTTGATTGGTCAACGAGTTTTTAGGCTTCATGATGCTCTTAGGGCCGTAAATAAACAAAGAAGATGGCGGCTCACCGTAACATCGATGAGAAGCTAAATTTGACAAAAATTTCAATTATGCGGCAGTAACAATTTAAACGAGCATATCTACGAATAGCACACGAAAAACACATGAAAACATTGTTAAATTGCCTTTCACCTTTACCACAGGAGGATGTAAGATGTGCATAACCTCAATCTTGCTTGCTGATAAAAGCCATCATGTTTGTTTATGTACGGCCCTAAGAACATCGTGTCAGCCTATTTTCACGCGACCAATGAAAAACCGGAACAAAAATGGCCAAACTCTGTCTATAAAGGTACTCTAGGCTGGACGCTTAAGGATTCCCTCTGACTTAGCTCCTTCAGTACCTCACGGAAAAAAAGTATCACGATCTCAACTGGACGTTTTTCTGTCAAACGGAACTATGTGCATTGTGACGTGAGCCCTGTTATGCATGTATTCTCGCGGGTCTCAGGGCTCATGTCATAATGCACATAGTTCCGGTTGGCAGACATACGTCCTTCTACCCCTGGCTGATTTTGGGGCCAGCTGTGAGAGTAGCTGCATTAGCCAAAGGTACGGAAGAGTCTGCTGAAGGTGTGGTTGGGTCAACCATACCTCTGTCTGGTGTAACTTCTCTTGTAGTGGGCGCCAAAATCAGCCAGGGGTATAGTTGGGCGTATTTCTGCCAAACGGAACTGTGTGCATCAAGACATGAGCCCTGAGACCCGTAAGAATACATGCATATCAGGACTCACGTCACAATGCACATAGTTCCGTTCGACAGAAATACGTCCAGTTGAAATTGTGATTCTTTTTCTTTTTTTTCAGCGAGTTCGCATTTTTTGATATCCAGTCCTTCATTTTTGTATGTATGGACTAGAGAGACAATTTCTCTGGAAATTTTGCTAAATTAGGTTGCTATTTAGTAAGGAGAAATATTTCTTCATTATTTTCGCCAGAAATCCTGTCCATATGATGCCCATATTCTCACAGAAAAAGTTTTTTTTTTTTAAAAAAATGTGAAAAATGAAAAACGAACTCGTTTCATGAAATGTTAAAACGTTAGGATGAAGTTACGCCTTTCGGTGCAATCAATTCTTGGTCACTAATACCAACTTCCGATACCAGGCCGTAGTTTTTTGGACATGTCCCGTTTTCCCAAAAATACATGGGATTTTTAGGAGGGGGGGGGGTTAACGGCTGCTTTCCTGGGGCCTCCGGAAGGCGCACTTACACATTCATACGTATTCTCGTATGGCCTCGTATGGGGAATTGGTATCGACTAGGGTTCCCTCTGCCTGAGACGATCACACATGTATCCGAGTAACTAATTTACGAAGCATCGGTCATCGGTAGGGAAAGGAGGGGAGCGGGAGGGGGTTCTCATGCTAGTTTTGATGAATCGTTGAAATGAATTAAATCAACATTGTCACGAACTAATCCCTGAACTTGATTTCTGACTCCGCGGCTGACTTTAATCCGCCCAGCTATCGCGCTCCGTGTAATGGGATGCAAAATCAGAATTTGCTCTCGCGCCAAATACAAGATGAGATCTTCTCGTCAAGTCCTTGTTTCCCACACGAAAAAAACGTAACTCGATCTCGACTTTGCGTAATTTCCGTCCGCGAAATGCATCGTTTACCAGGAACCTGTCGTGGATTTCTAACTGGAATTCTTCCTCTAAATGCGCGTATAAATCAGCAGAATTTTGGGCAGCGATCACAGTCTTATTCATGTAATTTATTTAATTGTTTGGGTCAATTTTGCAACCTCGGAGTGGAGATACGTGCTTTGGTCCGGGAAACGAAGAAATCTACTTGTCAAATGCGGACCCGCCACTGATTCCTGTCACTCGGCGTCATCTGGCAATCGCCAAGGAAACGGCATTTCCAGCTCCACTTTTTACCATTCCTCCACCCGAAGTTGCCAGATTGTACAATTAAATTTAGATATTTTACAAGGGTTTAAATGGGGGAACCGCTAATTATGCGCACTATATGGCAACCATGTCCCCACGTCCATGTCTCCATCCTGCCAGTTACCGTGTACACTGACTGTGATACATTAATAATTTTAATTATAAAAGCAGAGGTCTCCATTTGCGATGCTCGTACTTTAAAAGGGGACGATTCGTTACCATTTTGAGGTAGGATTTTGACATGGAAATTTGTTAGTATGCTGCATACTGACCAGGTTGTAGCGTTTTACAAATGACTTGTCGAACGTAATCAAGAAGCTGTCGCAAAATTCCACTTCTAAGTTTTGACTTTTTGAAAATTACCTGAGGTATCACTGTCAATATTTCAGAGGATCTTTGCGAACGACAAGTAAAATTCTCTACGGAAAAAAGGTGTTAAGGACTATCCCGCATCCCCTAAAATTTTGGTACTACCCAAATTTGTCGGATGATACAGGCATTTCCAATTAATTGTAGTAGTACCGCAACCTTTGGAACCTAATTCATTGGGACACTCCCTAAATTTAATGGAAATGCCCATATTATCCAACGTGCTACTTTTTCTAGTGTCATTAGCTAGACGCTGCCTATTTTATAGCTACGGTCTGTTGTTGTCCTAGAGCTTTGAACCATTGCATTGCAATTGAGCTCTTTTCCTAATGATCTTACGAAATAAATACCAACCTTACTTAACTTAGCCCAACTTAACGCAATTTCCGGTACCATTAGATCTGTCCTGTGAGTCCAAGAAGTAATTTCATGAGAGAATGAAATCGTAGACTATGCACTAGAAGCGTCAACGGCAAGAATTCCAAGAGTTGCAAGGCTAGCTCCCATTGAGATGTTCTCCTGGATGAAAACCCTGTTAATTGATTGATGCCTGCGAAGCAAAGGATCCTCCTTAATTAAGAAAAAGGTAATGACTCATCAAAACATTTTGACGAGGAAGCAGGAACAGAAATAATTAAATACAGAAACCTGAACAATCTGGAACAAAAGCGAGATGTTATTTTGGAAAAAGCACGAGGATTGAAAAATCGAGGGTATGTGTTTTGTGCAGTACATTATTTGGCCGGCGGCGTTGTCGGATTTCCTCGAAATGTTATCGACCTAGTCGACGATGGTTGTCAAACTTCACTCATCGAGAAAAAGAACACGCTGAAATCACCGAGCTGAATAAGTACCACTTACTTTTGTATGTGTAATGATAGAAGAGGGTTTCGAAAAATTTTCCGTGGTTTGAAATAATTTTACCATCCCAAGTTGGCGTTTTTGTAAAATAAAGGCGTGCGATAAAAAAGTTTGCTGAACCTTAAAAAATCACTACATTTTTAGGGAAAGTATTGCTCAATATAATCGCTGCTAGTTTTCTCAAATTGTTAGTTTAGGTATAGTTTTATGTCGGTAGATTTATCTTCTCTTATTACACCTAAGGGCTCTGAACCTCCTCATTTCTTGGTCATGTTAGTTGCGTGTTCTGACCGGTTGATGCGTGTCCCCTGTCCCATGTGTCGATCAATCAAGTGTCAGCATTTTTTTTTTTTTTTTTAACCTTTGAGGTCTCGATTCGAGTTTACTCGCACTTTTACTATTCGTCTATTGCACATTTGCCGTCATCTGTGCAAAATGAAGAACCAAATTCGGCCGGACAAGCGGTATGTTTGACCTATCCTAGCCTTCCCAACCACTGCCTCTCCCAACGTGACTGACCTACCCTAACCCACTGTATTTTAAATTCATTCAATATGCATTATTTCAAAAGATAAGACCGGCTCAGCAACCTCAGCTTACAAACTTCTTCTTTCTTTGTTGTGGTCTGTGTGGTCTTGTGGTCTGGTGGATGAAGGTGAACCCTGACCTATCCTACTAACTCTTAGTGTATTTTCCGAAGAAAATACACAATTTTTTTTTAAATTCTGGAGCTACGCCCATGACCGCTCCGCGGTCCAACCCCCTGAGGCACTTCCTACCTCTCAACTGCTCAGGCATCATGCGTTACGCGTTACTCGTATGATTTTATATCACAGAGTAAGATTCAATCAGTGTGCGCAATATCAGAAAGGTTCCAGTGACTAGAGTCCCTTTATACTGAGAGTCAAGACAACACCCCTCATGGAGTCACAAACGGGAATAAAGATTATATAAATTAAACGTTTTTCGTAATCTTTGATCGGCTCATTCTCAAATTCCTCTCTCTGTTCCTTCTCTCATTCCGTTTGTTCCTTGCCGAACCCGTAATTCGCTGGTCCATTCCAGATTATAATCTTTGCAATCGGTGAAAATGTAATCTTTATTCCCGTTTGTGACACTGTGAAGGCCTAAAATACGGGAACCAATCAGAAATGGATTCACATTGTCTTGACTCTCAGTATAAAGGGACTCTACAGTGACCTATGTCAAGCATTTTTCTCTCCTTTTTTCGCGTGACTTGGCAGATGGAGCTGCCCTCGAGAGGGAAAAAGAACGGGGCGGTTCGGGAGGGTTCGGGCCCAGTTTGGCGACGACGCGTTGGCACGTTGGCGATCCATCAACTGTCCTGTCGGACATAACTGAAGCGCTCAATCACAACCGTCAGCTGCTATCTCAAACTGCCAACTTTATCGTACCTCCACGCCTCCACCCGTATTTGTTCCATCATCAACTTGATCTATATACTTTATACGCTTTTCCTATCTCCCCCTCCCCTCCTCCCCCTCCCGGGTGCCGCGTCCTCCCCGGCCGGCGTGCCCCTCTTACAAATTTATTACGATTTCATATACGAATCCACGTTTTGTAGGAATCGCAAGATCGCTGGGCCATCAATAACACAAATGGAACGGGACTCGCAAGTGAAAACTGGTGATCTCTTCGACTCACCCCTGTGACGCTCCGTATGGAGTCCCTGAAATGGAGTATAGGATGAAAGCTAAAAAACACAAATCTCTGCACCGATTTTTCAGCAACCTCTATGTTGTTAATTCTCTTTTCTGTTTTCTCACTCTCCCCCTCTCCCCACCCCACATCTATCTCGCTTTTATTCACCTTTCATTTCGAGAAAAAAGAGTGGACGTAATTGTTTGAAATAGGCGCAAGATTTTCCGTACAGGAAGTAGGAACTTCCCTGGAAGTTCATAGAAATTATTTTTATCACTCTTTTTCTTTTTTCTTGAAGGAGAGTGAAAAGGAATCTGCAACATCGCAAATCAAATCAACTCGTTTTGGAAGACGAACTTCACTGCCTGGTGAATCTCTCTCGACGAGAATCATTGTGCAACACACGATGCACCTAATCTCGCTTGAGAGTTGTGCGGTGCGGTATCGTTTGCAAATGAAGGAAAACTCACCTGGCGCTGAGTTTTTCCTGTGTTGCAACCTTCCCGTTCAGTGACAGAAGACACGGCGGCATTACGAGAAGATGCAACCATTCGCCCTCGAGAGTCGCGGTGTGGTATCATTCGAAAATGAAGGCAAATCCACTTACCATTGCTCTCTTCCTACTTATGTGATAATAACTTAAGGAAGAAAGATACTACAGTCGGATGCAACTACTCCAGAGCCAGAGCCGAACACGCAATTTGGCCTGGAACGGCGCGACTTAGAGAGAAATGATGACGAGGACTTGAGATGAAAAGGAGAAGCCCTCGGCGCGGCGATCGGCATGTAATACATATTAGCGCCTACAAGACTGCACGAATACTTCGCGCATTGCATCAAACACAGTGCGGTCATTGCGGTCAGCGTGAAACGCATAGCGCCTACAAGACTGCGTGAATACTTCACGCATTGCGTCCAACACAGTGCGTTCAGCAGCGGTCGGCGTGAAACGCATAGCGCCTACAAGACTGTCGGAATACTTCACGGATTGCGCCAAACACAGTGCGGTCTGCGCGGCGCGGCGGCGGAAGTTAAAATCATTGATCCACATTTATGTTTGTTCTTTCATAATTTTTTCGTTCATTTCTTATGAATGGAAGGCCTTGTTCACACAGAGATGGGTTCACGGAACTTAACTTTCGCGCAAAGTTCCGTGAACTTTTGCTAGTAGTGTTGACAGGACTTTCCCAAAAAATGTGTTCAACACGAGTAAATGCGTCTTATGCACCCCTCTCCTGCTGACACGTTCATTTGACGGTTTTTATCGAGTTTCAAAACGAATGAGAAGGGGGCGGCAAAATACAGGCGGCCCATGGGCAGCAAGTAGGTGAATCCGGCCCTGAGAACACCGTATGAACATTCGAGAGTTGCCGAAATTCCCTCGATAAAACATGTATTTTTGACAACATGTTTGCATATTTTCCTTAACGTTTCCATATATTTTAGATTAAATTGCGTTCAAAATTGTCTGCAAATTTTGGAAAAGAATATGTGCAATTTTCCCGGTAAATATGGTTTTTATCGGAGGAAACTTGGCAACGTCTGAAGGCTCATACGGCGTTTTTCCTTAGCACGACAGTAGTAATGACGTCATATGCCGTGCGATTCATTGAAACTATTTGCAAAATAAGCAGCTCATGTTTTCAAGTAATGAAATATTGTGGAGAAATTAGGAAAAAAATTTGCTTTCTAATCGAAATGCACAGGTTCCTTATGATTTACCTACTTTTTACTATTTCATCACAAATGTCCCACTACAAAGAATGAAGAAAATGCTCGAAATGATTCGTGATGAACCGATCTTTTCACGAAACAAGGTAAGGAAATAAAAAGCAGGCGTCGATTGATGAGTCGGGGTGAGCGCCAAAACAAACAACCGAGGGCGAAAACGAACCAAATTTACAGGGGCGAGCAGAGGAGGCAAAAAACCCCTAAAAAGGGGGTAGGAAAAACCGAGGGCGGGGGAGGGGATGCGGGGGCGGTGCACAATAGCCGAGCGCCAAGCACAAACGATCGCGAGTAGCGCGCGAACACACAAATTAAAATTGGATTTTATGGGGAGCGGGGGGTGGGGTGGGGGGCGGGAGGGGGAGCAAGTTGAGCACTGCGAAGTTGGAGCAAAAAACGAACTCTCGGGTCTCAGCAGATAAGACAGAGACAGACAGTGCAGGAGCTAAATTGTGATTGCGAAAGACTGACAAGTCGACGGTATTGAGTCTCGCTGTGCTGAAGCCAACTCAACTCTTTTCAGACGAGCCAAGCAAAGACTCCTTTCTAGACAAAGGCTTTCTCATCATCCTCGCCCTGTCAATCAATTGTCTCCCATGTCTAACCTCCCCGCGCCGCCGCGCCGCCCCGCTCCCCTCCCCCACCCCTCCTCCGCCCTGCGTCGACGGTTTCCGAGTAAAATCCTTCTCTTGATGTCGCAATCCCTTTGCCTCCCCCTTCGCGAGTCCTGGCTTCTCCTGCACTCCTGCGCTCGGCCCCTTTCGGCCCGTCGAATCCGATTTATCCCTGTTTTTGAAGTCTGACCATTTTTGAGGATTTCCCTCCCCCTCCGCCCGTGCCGGGTACCGCCTGAAGACCGCGGAAGGCCAGTGCGAGGAGGTTAGGTTACACGAGCCTCGAATGGAGTTCCTGCGAGAGTCGGGAATTTTCAATTTGACTTCCTATTCCTGCGAACAATTTTACGGGGAAATCGATGGTGCCGCATGTTGGTCTGAAGTAAACTCTCAAGCTCAAAAGAACTCTCAAAAGTTGGAGGATTACTATGCCACTAAAATAAGAGAGCCCACATCTATATTCAGTCAGCTTCATCCTGTAGAGATGGGGTTGAGAGCATCAACAGGGTTGCCACGACTCACGAACGGAGGCTGTTTGTCTTTCTTTTTGGGCACTTGAAGACCATTGGCGGATTCAGCGATTTGCCACGCCAGATTTCCTCCATTTAAACCCATGCTGAATAATCGATTCTTGTCTGAACAACTGGTCCCTTCCAAGAATCGATACATTCCCAACCCTGGTCGTGGCAACCCTATCGATGCTCTCGACCCCGTCTGTACAAGATGAAGCTGACTGAATATAGACGTGGGCTCTCTTACTTTAGTGGCATGGTAATCTTCAAACTTAAAAGAGTTCTTTTGAGCTTGAGAGTTTATCAGAGTTGAGAGATCTGAATATTTTTAGCTGATCAACAAGAATCAATCATTAAAATACAATGGAAATGTTGCATGTGTGAGGAATTTGCGATTTGACTATTGATTCCTGCGTAAAAGTTCGCGAAAAACACGATGGTCCCACTGATTTTCTCTGAAATCAACTCCCAAGCTCAATAAACGTTCTCAAAGTTGAGGGCGTAATGAAGGGTATATCCCACGCTATCCTGAGAGTCCACCTCTACATTAAGACAAACCCTCCATGCAAAGATAGAGAGCAAATACATTATTAGGGATGCCGTGTTTTCAGTTTTAGAGTCCCCAAATAAAGTGGCAGCCCTGCCAATGTATTTTCCCCTATCTTTGCATGGAGAGTTCGTCGTGATGTAGAGGTGGACTCTCAAGGTAGGGTGGGATAATGGGATATTCCCTCCATTTTGGCCTCAACTTGAGAGCTTTTTTTGAGCTTGGGAGTAGATTTCAGAGAAAACCATTGGCACCATCGTGTTTCTCGCGAACTTTTACAAAAGAATCAATAGTCAAATCGCAAATTCCTCCATGCAACATCTCCATTCAAACACAATTCTGAAACCAGCGCAACTGACACATTGATGCGATATATTGCATGAACCACGTCCGAAAGCTTGACGAACTTAATAAGTCCAGTCCGCGAAGAGACCCCGTAAACGGTGGCCGTGCGACAAAGCAGGAGTGGAACAGGGATCGGACTGGACGCTCGCATCCTCGGCGATTGATTTCTCAACGCGGACGCCGAGTCCCCAGTCAGAGCCCGACGCGACGCCCGAGTCGGGAATCAGTCAGATCGGAATATTAGCGTGGCGTCGCGTCGCGAGTCGAGATCGAAGACCGCCGACGCGCTGCGGGGGGCGAAGGGGACAGGAGGCCGCGACGGGGTAGGTGAGGAGCGGAGGGGGCTGCGGGTGCAGGGGGAGGGCCGGGCCGTGCGTTGCAGGCTGCAGATTCAACGTCTGTCACTTCGCCTCACTTGTCTCAGCCTGTCAGACGTCCGTCCATCCCGAGTCCGAGCCGGGGAAATCTGCCGAGCCAACGGGAAACGCCGCATGAGCTTTCCGACGTTGCCGAATTTCGCTGGATAAATCGCGAGTTTTCGCCGGAAATTGCGGGTATTTCTTTTCCGAATTTTTCGAGGGTTTTGTTTCGTAATTTGATCCGGGGTATCTAAAAATTTCAATGTGGGATACTCATAACTTTTCTAAAAAATAAGGATTTTCCGAGAGGAAATTTGGCTACGTTCGCATGTTTGTACAGCGTTTTTCCTCAGTAGAGATGTGCAAGACTTCAGGACAGCCGTGCGAAGGAAAACTTCCCTACGAACACTCGCAAGTTGCCGAATCTCATCCAATGAATCATTGATTTTGGAGAAAAGTTGCGAATATCCCGCCTTCAAATTTTCTGACTTTTTAGGTTAAATTAGGAATTAATTTCGCTGAATAATCGGTGGAGAAAAATTAACAAGTTTCCCCGCGAATTCGTGTGTTTGTGTTGGAAATTTGGCAATTTTGAAAAGTTGGTAGGTCGTTTTTCCGAAAGGCGGCACCCGGGTCGGTCCACTAATCACCGGGCACCCGGTGATGCGCTGCGCCGTCAGTTGTCGGATTATGCAACACGCCGCGCGGCCCGGCCTGGCTGAGGAGTGGCGAATTCCCCGAACCTATCCGGAATTCATCGGCGGCC
>NW_017547244.1:485938-529163 GCF_001854935.1 Bemisia tabaci
GTCCCTGTCCCTGTCGCCCCTGCGCCCGTCACTCGTCGTCCGAGCCCAGACGACCCCCCCCCGCCACCCTCCCAGTCCGCACTCGCCGCGTCACCGGGCGAAGGCGGCCCCCGGTATTTTTCCCCCCTCACCGTTGGTCGAGGCCCGGGATCTCCTGCTTTGCATATCGCCGACTTCCTAATATTTTCTCCGTCACCAAGGCCCCGTGTTTCCGCTGGATTTTTCGACGATGGACTGGACCAGTAGACAACTTCAGAGTATGAGTTTTCCGATGTTTATTTCTTAGTAATTTTACGTAGCGCACGATTCGCTCACAAGAAAAATAATCCACCTGAGCGAAAGGTGAGCAATTTTTTCAAAGCTCTAAAATCAGGAACGGATCGATTAAAACGTTTCCTATTGTTTTCCGGGCGCTGAAGGCTTCACTGGTAAAAAAAAAACCTCTTGGTTCAAGAGTGCAGTTTCTTGTCGCCAGATTTAAGAGTTTGGACTCTTGTTTCAAGCGGATTTTAAATTGAATCAATGCAAAATCCGCTTGAAACAAGAGTTCAAGACTCGTAAATCCGGTGACAAGAAACTGCACTCTTAAGTCAATGCACCGCGGCATTAGTCCAAGAGGTTTTTTTTACCAGTGTTTATTAGAGGGACCTATTCAAATCTGTGATTATCAGGCCCAAACCGGTATAGATCTCTCGGCGTGACTCCAACTTAATATTCCAATGCAAACTGCCTGAGCTGAAAACTCTCCTACCTCAGTTTCGTGATGGTACGCATTAGAGTTCAAAAAATTTAATTTTGACTCTAATTATAATTTTTGGAACTTCTTGGCTTTGTTTTCCCCGCGAAATGGTGTGGACCTTTTCAGCACCATTTCTCCACCTTGTTACCTACAGTTCGGGCCACTTCTTAGTGTTTTTTTTTCATAAGTGATTATCTCGACCCACGAATACTACACTGATTGTGAGTTGGTCGTGGCGCCTTGATGCAACTAAACATGTTCCACGGATGTGCGTGTTGCGTGTCCAAAATTGAAGGCGCTTTCGCTTTTCTCACTTTTTCAGGGATTATGATTAATCCTTTTATTGTTTCGTTCTGTAGCTTTTTTCTGAACTTCAGTTTCATGAATCGTTTAGTACGTAAGATTTTGAAGAGAAAAATGTTTGTTTTTTTTTTTTTTTTTTTTTTTTTTTTTTTTTTTTTTTTAAGTTCAGACCTTGCAGTCCAGGAACTCAGGGCCACAATAGGGTTCTCACTGGAAAATGTCTAAGCTCAATAGAAAGGACACTTTTCCTATGAGATTTCTCGCGTAGAATCCGAATTTCAACTGTGCCAACTAAAAAAAAACCCTCGGAACATCCACCATTTTGGAAAAAACGTTGCCATATCTCGTTCTTTTGCTCTAAGGCCTATCGTGGAGCGAGAATCCGGTACGATCCAAATTTTATTTCTTACGCTTTTCGGTTTTACGTCCAAGCTGTAAATTATATTTCAACCCCAAGGCGCAAAGTCAGCGTGACTCCCCGGACGGAACGGAAGCATCCCTAATTTGTCGACACCTTTGCGCCTACCCTCCCCGCGCCCGGCTACAAAGACACGTATCTAATTGCAGTGTTGCAGTCGGAGCATCATCCGAAAGGAAACATGTCCCGTGGCGGCGTCAAGCGAGTTTACGGCCTCTCTTTATGAAAACAAAATGTTTCGGACGTATGATACCCACGATATTGTCCCTCGCTACTCAAAGTGGAAACGATAATTTGAATCTTTGACTCATATTAAAACGGAGGAGACGAGGAGGCCGCTTTTCATGGGGCCTCTCCGGCCCTTCATCATGTATGTTTATGGGGATTATAAGCCGGGTTACATTAGTTTACAACCCGGAGCGATCTGGTGTGACAACCTGTGAGAGAGCCTTAAAAATAAAGCGGCGTTGTCTGGACTAGTATTAGCACCGTTGCCGGCTCCGCTGGAAAACATCAATTGGATAATTTAATGGGCAATGTCACGCGTACTCCCCGCAATTCTCACATTAAGAACCTCCTCCGAGGCGCTCCCAAATGACCGCTCTGAGTGTCTCGCTGTTTTCTCGAGTGTCCGCTTGTTATGCGCCGCTTACAAGGTGCGGATATTCGCGTCCCATTACTCGCGGCTCAAACGAGTTGAATGTCCTATCATCGCTTTTTACGCCAATTTTTCTCGTTTTATAGGATTTGTAATATTTTATGTAATAAAAAACAGCGCAGAGTTACATAATCGTGCATACAACCCCTATTCGAAAAGTTATTCATTTTTTTTTCAATCAAGTACATACACAAGCTGAGTTTTAGCTTATGGTACGTGTCAAATGCGGTCTGTACCTCAAAAAACTTAATTTCAACACATGTCAATTAAATTTAAATAAAAAATTGTTCGTTGTCAATTGCCGAGTATTTAACAGCTATGTACAGAAATTCCTCAATGTCTGTACATTTTAGCCAAATTCAATTTTTTAGCGTCTCTCTGCTGTTTTGATACCGACGAGTGTCTTAGAAATTAATTATGTTTGCTAATATCATCCGAACTGCGCGTATAGAAGAAAGGAACCAAGCTACATCAGCCATTGCCGAATTTTAATGTGCAATTTAATTTTGTATAAGAAAACGTTTGTACGAATTCCTTCGAAAATGTTAAGGAATTCGCTTCGTATTATGCAGAAAATTCGCTGAAATTTGCGAAAAAATCGCTCTATTAAATTTGGCAATAACTGATGTGTCTGGGTTCCTTTCTGCTAACCGCGGTTCATCCAAATAGCATCGTAAAATGTTCGATTTTTGCAAACCTCGATCAAAAATCAGTACCATGTAGCGTAGGAAACGTAAATGTAAAAATCTCTGAGAAATTGGAAGAAAAGTATCAAAAAAACTATCTGAAAATTAGTGATTTGCTTAAGGAAATTTGGCAACGCCGGAAGGCTCATGCGGCGTTTTTCCTTAGCACGGCAGAAAGGGAGGTGAAGAAGTCGGAAAAAGAGCCTGTAAACCATATTTCACTAATGGACTGCCTCTTATTGGTCAATTTCCACCGTTGAAATGAACATAAAACACGTATTTCAATATGACAACAGAGCTCGGAGTAAAGAGCTTTAAGTTCCTGTCTCTTCTGGCCGGACTTGCAGCATCGCTGGTCAAGACGGCCGACTCCAGCGATGCCAAATCGAGCAGATTTCTTAGCTTTTCGCGACGGTTTTCCGGGTCGGGTTGCAACGCGGCACGGTTGCAGGTTCCTCAGCGCCACGCGTGCGACGTCGCGCACTGGCGTCGCGACGCGTCTAGGGGCGTCGCGACGCGGTGCGGGTGCGGCTATTGTGACGTTGGGGGCGCCTGGGAGTTCTGCAACCGCGCAAGACGCGTCACTCACGGTGGCTCTGGCCGGTCCTGGGGCCGTCATTCATCACTCAGTCATTCATTACTCTTCATTTCTCGTCCGCGTCGCTCAACGCTCGTCGCTTGTAATTGGCACATTCTCGCCCTCCAGATGCTCCATCCTTGCCAGATCTCCCAATTACTCTGGATTTTTTCGTGTCAGGTGCCGGAAATTACCATGATTAGACCTCTGATCAACTCCGATCTGTAGCGCTTTTGTATTCTTTTTTATTTTTTATTTATTTCTTTATTCCTTTGCTTTCTTACCACTTTTTAAAAGAAAAAAAGAAAAATTTAAATTTTCATTAAAATCGTCGACTTCTAACCGTAAATGTCTCTCCAAAATTTGGAATTATTATCTTGTCGAAAATTGTTATGTTCAGGGCATTCGATTTTCAATTTGATAGATAGAGGCCCACGAGAGATCTTATATGTAGTTAGTCCATCATTTCCCCCTTAGTATATACAACCACCCGTTTCAACCAATAGTATCGCTCCATTTTCCTGTCGTCTTTTTAGGCTATCAGTTTGTCAGTAGATTTGTCTATAGCTTTGTTTATAGCTTTGGCTATAGCTTTGTCTATTGATTTGTGTATCAATTTCAATAATAGACCGCTAAAGATTTTTATTAAAGATTTTGAATTTCCACTCTCCAAATGAAGACCTGCTTGAGTTTTCCAAACACTAGAATTTTCTCGATTTTCTGATTTTCTATACTTTCAACGGACGGTCAGTCAGAAATACGTTTGTGAACGTCGCGAGCGGTCAACGCCGCGCGGAAGGGTTGAAATGTCGCGGAGCGGACAAAGGGAAACGAAATGAAAGAAAATGACAAAGAACAGTTGCGAACCATTTATCTGTGTTGAGGAGGTTGTCATAGTGACTGTCAAAGCCGCGTTGCCGCATTGCTGATGAGCCACCCCCCTCTCGCCCCCGCTCCCACCCCCCTCCCCCGGTGGGGTCCGTCCCTGGCCCTGTCAGCCCACTTATCACCCGACTCATCATTTGTCTTCGGCTCATATCCCGAATGCGAAAAAGAAAGAATGACCTCGGCGAACAGCGGGCTCAGAATTGAAATTCATAGACAAACATATAGACTCATGGACAAACGATATCAAGAGCAAATGGAACGATCCTATTGGTTGAGACGAGTGGTTGATATAGACTAAGGGAGGAAACGATTGGCTAAATGGGTTATCCAGTGGGTTGCCGTTACCTAGTCTATTATTTACCTCTTTTGCATTCTACCAATAGAATCGCTCCACTTTCCTTCTGTTTCCTTCGTCTATAGCTTTGTCTATGATTTATAATCAGCCCGCTGAGAGATCGGATATGAAACTTTTCAATGTAATTGGAAATTCTGATGTTCATCTTGTCGCATTATTTTCAAGGGATGTTGGAATTTGTTAGGAATTGTCAGGGAATTTCAGCAGGTTGGGAAAATCTGGGAAAAGTCAGATAATTTTTTGAAAAACCCCCAAGTTTGAAAAAATCCCGAAACTTAATATCTGAGACACACGTTTTTAAAATTGGACTTCGTTTTTCAACAAGAAACTAACATTTCTGGCTTAGTTTGAAAAGAACGTATGCACCATTAATTTCCATATAGACATATGTGTTTGATGTGTTTTCACGGATGAGCCAGAAATTGTACTTCCTACACTGAAAAACGAAATACATATATTGTTTTAGCGCCTAGGATGTCAAAAATGTGTCTGATGATCCGAAGATGCTGCCTTTACTGCCCACGCAGTTAATTTTACATCCTGAATGTAAATTTAACTGCGTCGGCAGTCAAGACAGCATCTTTGGATCGTCAGACACATTTTTGACATCCTAGGTGCTGGTGCTATAAGAGCATACCATTTTTTTCAGTAATGGCAAAATGTAGTTGAATTTCAAGATTATGTCCAAACTCTGGCGTTGAACGGCTCCTCTGTGCGGGATGGCGAGGCGCGACGGAAAATAATAACTGCGGATACCTATAGCGGGCGACACGGATGTCCAACGAGGGAGTGGTCACTTCTTGGTCGCTCTTCTGGCAGCCGACCGCGACCTCTCGTTTTCCTTGCACGGAACTGCATTTCCACCCCGGGGCCCGGACTTCATTATCATTAGTCATATTTATGCCAGCGAATTAACCGTTTCCTAACTCCGCACGAGATAAGGCACTACTGCATTTCCTTCTCCGTCACCCTCTTTCTCGCCCCTTCAACCTTTCTACCGAAATGACACTCCTGCAAATCTACTGCAAGTATCCTGCATTTCCTTCTCGGTCGATATCAATGGTCAAACTGCAAGAATCCGTTTTTCCGTTCTTAGTAAAGTTAATCTGAAGTTTGTTCTTCTTCAAATACTGATTTTGAACTTTTTCAGTATTCGGAGTAGGTATTGCTAATTTAACCTTGGAATGAACTTCAGAAAAGAAACTTTACGGAAACAGTTCCATAACAACCAAAACTTAAGAATTTCAACGAATTTCGACTGTTGTATAGACCAACTCTGAGAGCGCGACCACCACCAATATCCGCGAAATTTCGAGGGTTTTTGTCAGTTTGACCGATTATTTGATCAAATTTGACGATAGTCAAAGACAGAGTCCGGGCATATCTCGGAATTTTTCTCGGAACTTGGGGAAATCGGAATTAAATCCGGAAACCGCGGAATCTTCGGTAGAATAAAATGGCAGCACTGAAGCTGTCGGATTTTTATCCTCGAGTCCGGCTCGGAATCCCGCGTGACGTCACAATCCGTCGCCCCTCTGACGCAGCGCTGTATTTCACGTGAGCCCTGTTTCACATATAAATCCATGATTTCTAAAGCTCACACGACAATCGAGATGCGCCCTTACGTCAGAGGAGCGACGTCTTGTCCAGTGGCGTTTTGCGATTTATCGATTGTTCTGCCATTTAAACCTATGGTAAAGAATCGATTATTAAGATGATCGCTGCGAACACCCTGTCTATCGATACTTTTCCATAGGTTTAAATGGCAGATCAATCGATATATCGCAAAGCACGCCACGAGGAACGACGAATTATCCGGTAGCGCCGGGCGTCGCGGGCCTCGCGCCCTCGCCTCGCTCGCTCGCTTCGCCGCGGCGCCGGAGGAGGGCGGGGAGGGGAGGGGGGGAGGGGAGGACGCGGGGCGGGAGGGGGTTACGGGGAAGCCGGTGATGAATGAATGTGTAAGTGGTTCATAGTAGTGGGGGAGGGACACGCATTACAGTGTCGAATATGATAGTAAAATGCTTCCTTGCCCGATGCCCGCTCGCTTTCATTCATAAGAACCCCGCAGCTCCCGCCGGAGGCCGAGGGCCCTTACGCGCTTTCTGCCGACACCCACGGCGCAACACTACACACCCTCGGATAGAAGAATACCTTCTCGAGGGCGCTTTCGTCGGATATTCTACAATTCTCGAGCATCCCCTTTCTCGCTCGGTTTTTTATCCGCCACCTTTCTCACCTCCCTTCGACGGTAAACAAAGCCCTAAATACGGCGCAGCTTCTCGGTTATTATCACTGTGGATGTGCCTTTTCTTCCTCCTCGGGTCCACAGGATGATGATGGTGGATACTGCCGTGCTGAGGAAAAACGCCGTATGAGCCTTTAGGCGTTGCCAAATTTCATTGAATATATCACGAATTTCCGGGAAAATTTGACAATGTTTTCCCTCCAATTTTTCAGATAATTTTGTTCGCAATTTTACCTAAATTTCCTGAAAATTCTAGGGAAAAATATCCACAGCTTTCTTTAAAAATGAAAATTTTATCGAAGGAAATTTGGCAACTCTCGAATGTTCTTACGGCGTTTTTCCTTATCGCGGCAGTATAGTTGGCCGTATTTAATTCGAAGGAAACTATATAAATTCCGACATGAGCCCTGAGATACTTAAGAATACTTGTATGGTAGGGCTCCAGTCACAATCAATTTAGTTCCTTTGATTTTTTATCCTGTTGAAGTATCCAGTCGTCTATTTTCCTGATTTTTTTCAAAGCTGCTCCAAATCTGTGTGCGTCAACAGGGTGACAGAGGCAGAAGCAGGAGGTTGGCAACATTAGCTTTTCTGTATTTAAACCTGTGTTGAATAATCGATTCTTGTCGGAGCACCTGGCCTATCCAAGAATCGATTCATTTTCATTAGCTTAAATGGAGAGGGTAAAATGGTGGCAACATCCTACAGGATTCGTCAATACAGGGTGAGGGAAGAGCGATTTTTTTTATTTTTATCGCGTTTGATCGAAAATTAGGTTTTCGGGATTTCAACAGAGTTCTCTTTGCATGTCTGAAAGAACAAGTTAAAAATCGACGAACTTATTGCTGCGTCAAAAGAGAGCGTGGAGTTTCATTATGATCTCATAATTTTTCGCTTGCTTGTTTTTTGCTTGTTGATTGAATGTGAACTAATAAGTTACTGGTTTTTTCTGTTTTAGGTAAGTTTGCTATGATTTGCAGCACTTTTCAACTATGCTTTCGTGAGTAACAATGATTTTAAATTGATTAGTTACCAATCATCATTACCAAATTTTTGGATGAAATGAAAGCTCTCTAAATTGTTGTCGTCTTGAGCACATACTTACTCACGTGAACTTTAGAAAACCAAACCAACGTAGCACAGATGCCTTTTTAGTAACTAGCGACATTACATTTCTTTGGAAATTAATTTTTCATGACCAAAGAATTTCATGTTTTACCATTCTAAAGACTCATATTCTAAACACTATTTCTTTAGTGCTATGTACATATCATCGCCTGATTCTATTTTTCTCCCTAATTTTCGGCAATGCTACTTTCATAGGTAGAGGAATAGCGCATAACTGATTTGTGAGTTATACGGTTTCTTTCTTCATATAAGACAATTTTTCATTAAGAACGAAAAGCGCAGCAAGAGATCTCGAAAATTGCCACATATTTTCTGATTTAACAAAAATCTTTTATCGTAAAGAAATTCGACAACATTCAAAAGTTCGCATGACGCTTTTCCGTATCACGGCATAGAATGCCGCGAGCGGCTCCCGAAAATAAGTGGACATATATAAAAGGCAACATTCAGTAATAAAATAACGCAACGGGAATTTGTATATGAGGCTTCCGAGTGATTTCAGTGGAGGGAATTAGGGCCGAATTCGGGGGAGGGGGGCGAGGGGCGGCTTCACTCTAATAAATTAGCGATAAACACGGCCGGAGAGCAGGGAAAAGTGAGTGCACGAATACCTCCGGCCGGGCACATGGGCGACAGGTGACACAGGAATCGAGAATCATCGACACAGAATTCGGGCGTGGGGTATTTGGGGGGGGGCTGGGGGGAGATCGGGTGACATGACAGCGCCCCGACTGGACCCGGGGGGCAACGGCGTGCAAGCGCGATGGTGGCTCACCCTGGTGGATTGATCCATTATGACAGGCATTTCCAGGCCGGCCCGGTGATTGATGGCCATTGTTCCGTCTTGACAAACATGTTCTGTGGCGAAGAAATAAAGTGATCTGTGATCCGCGCGCTCCCAACGAATAAGTCTGTCTTGTCTGTCCGCCTGCCCTGCCTGTCCGTCAGTACACTGAATACACTCCATTCTAAGGGACAACGTCATATGTGCCTCCAGACGATGCCAAATTTCCTTCGACAGGGCTCGAATTTTAGGGAAAATTAGTCAACATTTTCCCTCGTTTATTCCCGAGGATTTTTTTCGAAATTTGATTTCAATCTTGTGAAAATCTCAAGGAGAAATAATCATAACTTTCTCCGAAAATAAATATTGTCTGAAAGGGAATTTGGCAATCTGTGAATGCTGATGCGTTGTTTTTGCTGAGCGCGGCAGTAACGCGAAGTACCCACTATCGGAATCTGGATATCTTCGTGGCGAGGATTTATATATATAAGCGGAGGATTTATATATATATATCTGGACGTGCCCGGAGACGGACGATCTCGGAGGTGGCATGGTGACGGTTTTTGAAATTGAATGTTGATCGTTATTCACTGCAATATGTTCTTGGGAGTATTTAAACACATTTATCTGTTTCAAGTATTTAAACACATTTATGTAGCCGGGCGGACCATAAATAAACTATGGATGTGCTTTATTTCATTGAACCGTCAGCCTATTAGCATAGTGGAGCCGAGTGACAGTTGCTTTAACAGCTATTGTTCGTGGTTCGCCAGGCACAGGCATGCAGGCACTTTTGTCACCAGTTGCCTGCCTCCTGCCTCCTGCCTTCCAATTATTTCCAACTTTTCTCCTCTGCCTCCTGTCGTGGAACCAGCGTAACGCTGTCTTTGTTTTTCCCCCGCCCCCCGGCGTCTGTCTCATCAGATCCCGGGCCGCGATAAATTCTGGAAATCCTACCTGGAGATGCGATATTAACTCTTGATTCGCTCTAACTTATTCCTTCCTGCTCCGGTGTTTTTATTAGCATCCACCTCTAATTCCACCCATCAACCTGGGCCGTTCACACGTGAGAAACCCTCCATCCTTCACGTCCAGAATGTAAATTCCAGTCGAAAAAGAAACTGAAAACAATCCGCTCGGAAATCTGACCTGTATTGTGCTCGGATTTTTATGAATGAGAGACACCGTGGCATTCTGCCTGTAATTTAGCGCTCGGAAAATTGAATAAATCGATTTGTGGTCATCAGAATGAGAAACAACCGCTAACGTAACTGTAAATTTGCCGTAATTCCATCCCAAATTTCGTATATTTCTTCCGCATGTGCTCTTCTGTTTCAAAGGAACTTTACTGCCACACAGTGGATGGAGTCAATCATAGAAGTCGGACATACAATTTTTGACTAAAACTGCAATATTTGATGTTTATTTCGTCTTAATTTAAATTTTAAGGGGTGCATTTTGACGAAAATTTCACGAGAAAACCAATGGATCCACTTTTAGAGCCTCAAAATTTTGTATAAACGGAGTAATAAGCTTTTAAAGTCTCCAAATTTTGTCCGACCTCTCCTATTGACTCGATCCACTGTGTGCCGTAAGGCGTCAGTTTTTTCAATTTAAATTCCGAGTAGGTCGACTTTTTTTTCCCTGAAATATGAAGAATGTCCATAAAGTGACCTTGACCTGGGCCACTAAGAAATTACAAAAAATTCTCGAGAAAATTTCAGAATTCATCGGGAGCAAAACGGTGATGCAGAAAAATATGCATGCATGATGTCAAAAATACATGTTTTATCGAGGGAAATTTGGCAACTCTCGAATTTTCATACGGCGTTTTTCCTCAGCACGGCAGGAAGGCCCGTTCCACTGTGCGGCGGGCGACGCCGCTCTCGTCTTGGTCCTCGCGACGCGACTTCGACTCCGTCTTCGATTTTTAATCCAGCTCAAATTTTGACAGCTGGAAACGACAGCAGACTGACGAGACTCAGACGCAACCCCCCTCCTACCACCACCCTGCCGGGGGTGGGGGGCTTCATCCCCCTCCCGCGACTCGCGCCCCCCAGACTGCGCCTGGCCATTGAAACGGGGATGAAAGGCGATAAAAAAGAATAACCCGGCGCGCGGCGGTTAACGAGCGTCAAGCGGAGGAAAGTGTTGCCACGGCAACGGGAAGTTTCGCGGAACCCGTTGGCCCGTGCCAATCTATGGCCTCATTATAATTTAGTGGCCCCCACCCCCCCCCTCCCCAGCTTCACAGTCGGAAACGTGATCAATTTCAGTCCAGCGGACCAGAAAGTTCTGTTTTCTGTTTCGACTCCCGGTGGTAAGATTGAGGGATGCTATGAATCCAGAAATCACGCGACTGCTTTTGCCTCCGGGTGTCTTTGGTATTATTGATCGAGGTCAACAAAAACTCCCCGATTCGCATTTTGGGCGAAAAAAGATTTGATTTCTAGAAGCATTTTCTTTTTTTCGGAGGAAATATACTCTAATGTGTTTTCACAGAGTTGCCATCGGCCTGGAAAAATGGCAAAGTCCGGGAACATGCGATGGCCAAAAAAAGTCACGGAATTTGTAACACATCCGCTAATAACTGAAACATATCACTGGTCCTCCAACTATTTACCATTTCTGGTCATTTTTAAGGATTATCTTTTTTTTCACCCACTGAATGCATTTTTCATAATTTTATCTCTAAACAACGAAAGTGTGCCCAAAACTTACCGTAAGTCAGCGTACTGTTTGAAGACCAGGGAAAGTCAGGGAATAAGAAAGGAAAATTGAAGATGACAAAATTAGGGCAACTCTTGTTTTTATTCAAAGTAGCTCCCTTTTAATTTTAAGAAATGTAACTTTGTTATCGGTGACATATTTAATTGTCTCTGAACAAAGAAAAACTAATTTGAAGAAAAAATAAATAAAACAATAAATTTCAACAATTTTTTGAGTTCGCGCTTGGACAGGCCTTATTATTACTTGTTGGCATCTCCAAAATTCAATGATTATAGCACTAGCAGCACGCGCAGCTAACTCATTATCTCATTCAAGCCCCAGAGGAGCCTATTTTTATTTCGGGAAAAATTAGGTCAAAATCATCATCGCCGGAATGGACAAAACCTAAAGCGTTGGCCTTGCTGTCAAATTTTCTCGACAGAGACTTCTCGCCAACACTTATAAAAATAGAATATCTTCCGGTTCTATATGGCAACAACGCACCGCGCGGGGGAAGAAAAGCCAATGGCGTTGAGTGGAATAAAATTTAATCCGAGAAAAAACGGGGAAATCAAAAGGAATCGACGCGAGGGCCGGGGGAGGGGGTGGGGGGGTGGATATGCAGATGTTACACAAAATGAAAGCTCAGTTCCCGCGCGGGGTCCGCATCAACGCAGACTTTGTTTCTGATTAAAGCGTATAATTTACACAAACCAATATCATTTTCCTCTCCGACTAAATAACTTTCTCCATAATGCACGGAGCTCTCCGGAGCCGGGAGCCCCGGGCTCCGAATTTATTCGCCGTTTTATTGCTCTGCTCCGCTCCCGGGATACGAATCGAGAATAGGTCTATCGCGGCCCGCTATTGTCTCCTTCGCCGACGCTCCGCTGCCGAGAATAAAAATCCCTGCCCCGACGCCCACCAGCCAGCAGACGCTGTCATTCATTCCCCGGAACCTCTCCAAGAAGCGCCTTCAAAAGTTTAGCTATGCAACCCCATCTCACTCGGATTTTGTGCTATCACTTATTCCTGGAACCTTTCTCAGAAGCGCCTTCGAAAGTTGAGGTATGCAACCCCACCTCAGTCGTATTTTGTGCTATCATTTGGACCGCGTTAAACAGGAAGGAACCAAGCCACATCAGCTATTGCCAAATTTAAGTGGGCAATTTAAGTTTTTACATGAAAACGGTTGTGCGGATTTTTGTGTAAATTTCAGTGAAAATTTTCCATGGTACGAAGCAAATTCCTTAAAATTTTCAAAGAAATCCGAACAAACGTTCTCTCGTAAAAAAATTAATTGCCCAGTGAAACTTGGCAATAGCTGATGTGGCTTGGTTCCTTTCTGTTAAACTCGGTCCATTTATTCCCGGAACCTCTCTCAGAAGCGCCTTTAATAGTCTAGGTATGCAACCCTAGCATCACAGCATTTTTCCAAGATTAAAATCGCTGTTGGTCATCTTTGTCGAAGAAATCGACAGCACATACGATGTGTCGTCACGAAAATGAATGACCGCAAATCTGTTGCTGATTCTCTCATACATCATGTGGGGAATATCAACAAGCAAAATACATGTAGCAAATCTTCATAGTGATGTCGAAAAATCTCAGGAATCGAAGAATTTTCTCGGAAAAGTCCGAACGGAGCGTTCTTTTCTTTTTTCCCTCTTTTCTTAAACAAAAATGAAGACCAAAAAAGCGTATTCAGTTGTTTTCATCCTTCAGAATTGCATCAAATCGTGTAGTCTCGGTTTGGGTTGACTCTCAGAGGGCCAAATTCCAGAGTGACGATCTGTGGGCGCGAGGAAAAGAGGACCACTTTACCGCACCGAAGAAGAAGACCGTATGAGCATCCGAATGTTGCCAAATTTCCTTTTCAAAAATATTTAGTTTTACAGAAAGTTATGAACATGTTTTCTTTAAATTTTTAGGTTTGTTGAACCAAACCACGAATAATATTCTTTGAAAATTTGGAAGAAGGACTTGCACTAATTTTCCTGAAAATTCGTGATTTACTTAGGGAAGTTTGGCAACATCCAGAGGTCCTTACGGCGTTGTCCCCTAGCACGGCAGCACTCTACGCAAACATACCGACCCGGGTCTCGGAAGATCAAAAACTGACTTGTCCCGCACATAAATCAACAGGCTCTACTCTAGATCCGATCAAACAAACGAAACGAAACGAAACGGAGGGAGAACCCAAGGAGCCGGTCGGAGTCGGAGGTTGCAGCTAACCAAATAACGAAATATCCTCTCGGTTTGCTCTCCTCTCGCTCCAAGAGCTCAATTGTTTAACCGAATCGATCATCCAATCTCCCGCGTCGACTTTCTCGATAAACTGACACCGGTTCCTACGACTTTTGACGCCCTCTTTCCACCTTCCGAAAGCGCTAGAAGAGCTTTGGTGACGTTTTGCGGATCTGGGATCGGGGATAAATGAAATAGATATCATAAGGCGCGCCATTGTAGACGGCTAGTGAAGAGAATTAGTTGTTGCTAGATCCTTGGTTGCATATTAATGGCTGAAGTGCGAAACTGCGCACAGTGGATCGAGTCAGTAGGAGAGGCCGGACAAAATTTGCAGACTTTAAACGCTTACAACTCTGTTCTGTCGAGGTAATAAATAGACAAACTAACGACATCCCACGAGAGACCCTATGATCAGTCCATTATTTTCTCCCTTAGTCTAAGTTTCTTGGGGAGCCATCCATTTCAACCAATAAGATCGCCTTATAATCCCTATGTCTACTTTGTCTATTGTTTTGTCTATCAACTTCAACAATCAACTTGCCGCTAACATAGAAAAATAATGAAATCCCGCGCGTATTTTTCCGTGTGGAACTTTGAGGAGGTTCTTTCGATGTATCCGTGCCTCAGCTTCTTTTCCATTTTATCGTTTCTCTATTATAATTTCCTCTCTCTTTGACTCCGCGTTTGGTCATTTTCCATTAGCCGAGAATCCCTACCGGCGGAGTCCTTTTCCCGAATCTTCCGTCAAAGGAACCTGTCAATCTCCGCGGTGCCCGCGACAAATGCGTGCCCTTTCTGTCAGTCAATTAGAGCGCGTGTCGTCAAAATTCTATCGAAAACGCCAAGTTTGGTGACTGGAAGATCCTAACTCGAGAACTGGACGTATTTATGCTAAAAGGAACTATATACATCCTGACATGAGCCTTAAGATCCATGAGAAATACGTGCATGCCAGGGTTTATGTCACAGCGGATATAAGACCTTTTGATTTAATCGCGTCCGAGTGATCTAGTTGCTGCCGACCGGTGGACCAAGGCCATTAAACGTCTATTTCTACCAATATCTCCTTTTTTCACATATTTCTATCCGACTCTATCCGTTCCTTCGCCTCCTTCCTCATTCCTCCTCGGTTTTACTTTTTTCTCCGTCTTATCCGGAATTAATCATGCCGGGTTTTTTTTCTCTTTTCTGCCCAAGAGCAGAAATGTTGACGACATTCTTTCCTATGCCTGACTCGGGCTATGAATTAAGACTATTCGTCAACACACTTTAATTGTCTTTTTACGAGGTCTCCTTTTCTTTTCTCTTTGAAGTTTCAGTCCTCTGCCCGAGATCCTTGCGACGTTGTCCAATTTGTACGAAATGCACCATGTTTAATCGCCTAGGAACAGAATAAGCTTTTACTCCAAATGCAGGTACAGTCCAAGAATGAAGAACATTGACAGACGATCATCCTAATTTCAGCTGTTGAACTACTTACCGACATGGTGGATGATGAGGTGACGTTATGAGCCAAACAAAGTTTCCCAAACTTCGGCCATTTTCGGCTTGTTTGCAAAACGAAACTGCCAACACGTTGTCGAACATCAACCATGTAGGTAAGTCAACAGTAGAATGCTGAAGCCCCGAAAGTAAAAGCCTCCACCATGGCCAAGATACTAGTGGAGGGTCTCTTGTCTCTGGTGACAACGTGGCAAGCGAGGGCCACCTTTGAATTCCTCCCGATTTAATTTATGTTGTCCCCGGTAACCTTTCCGATTCCCGAGATAATTTTTCCACCAAACGGAGAGTCCTGCCGGGGCCTGTTGATTGGCAGTGAAAGCTCACTCATTAGAGCTCGGAAGAGTGCACGCGTTTAATTATCCGGAATATTTTTATTTCTCCGCCGGATTCTTTCTGAAATAGTTGGAAAAGTAATTATTCAAGGTTATCTGATTGCCGGCGCGCGATACGGATCCGGTGGACGGCCCGCTTCGAGTGCAACGTGCAAGCACATAAAAACGCATCGTTAGTTTTCAAAAATTCACGTCTGTATTTTCCCAACAGATAACCGCTCATCAAATCAATATCCGTGGTTTTTACGACCATCTTTTCATCTCCCCGCTCATGATTTCCTGCCGCAGGTGCAGAGACATCTCGCAAGTCATACCACTGCGTTCCGTCTGCTCAAATGCGTGTTGAACAATCGATATAATTATATCGATGCGGTCGTCTTACCTTGAATTAATTACTTATATTTAATTTAAATGCTGCTGTACCAAGGAAGAATGCCACATGAGCATTCATACGTTGCCACATTTCCTTCGACAGAACATGAATTTTCGGGAAATTTGTATTTATTTATATTCCGACTTTTCAAAGAATTCTGTTTATAATTTGATCTAGTATTCGAAGATTTCCAGGAAAAACATCCAAAACTCTCTTCCACTGTAAATCTTCTCTGAGAGAAAATCTGGCATCATTCGGATGTTTTCACGGCGTTTTTCCTTAGCATGGCAGAATGGAGGTAGAACAGTTGCGAAGTTTATCACTGTGTGGACGGCAAGTAGTATAAAGTAAGATTGTAAATTTTGTAATTGTGAAACGCTCGAGGAATGTCATCTCCGTCAAGTATAGATTTAGTGTTGGGGATAACTTTATGCTAAAGTCCGTACGGCGTTCTTCCTTAGCACGGCAGGACAGGACCCTAGATGAGGAAAGACCTTATAGTTTGTCGTTTTCCTTACGAAAGAACCTAACTAAATGTCAATGTTACCTCACCCAAATTGCATTTTTACAAAGAGGATCCTAGAAAATTGTAGTTGAAAATTTCATCGAATTTCCTTCTGATCTCATTCAAAATCAGAACAACTTTCAACAAAACTTGCGGTGGTACATCCATGCAAATAATTTAGTTCTTTGGTTCAATTTTGCAACCTTGGAATTGAGTTACTCTCAGTGGCGTGGCGTGAATGATTGATCATCGATATTTCTCCATTTGAGGCTATAGTAAAGAATCGATTACTAAGGTGTTTGTTGCGAACAGCCTGTTTATCGATCATTTTCCATAACTTTAAATGTCAGATCATTCGATATATCGCAAAGCATGCCACGCCACTGAACGTAACTCAATTCCAAGGTTGCAAAATTGAATAAAAGAATTCAAGTATTTACATGGATATACCACCGCAAGTTTTGTTGAAAGTTTTCTGATTTTTGTATGAGATCATTTTCCAGAGCTTTGTATGACAGATAATTCGATATATCGCAAAGCATGCCTCGCCACCGGCCGGAAAACGACGAGTTAATCCATCATTTTCTCCCTTCAATCTCAAGAGGTTTCAACCTCAAGATTCGCTCTATTTTCCCCGTGCTTTTTTTGTCTATCAATGTCAATAATCAGCCCGGAGAGCTTTCGGTCAGAAAATGTTCTTTCCTCGAGTAGAATCCGGGTGACGCCGTGATCCCCAAGCCGGCACGCTTCAACAGGGGGCGTCGGGGGCGTCGGTCGGTTGCCCGGGCGGGCGTCGCGACGCGACGGGCGAGGATGTTCCTAGGCCTCTCGTGCTCGAGCGAATGTCTCACTCAAGAGCAAGTTCAGGTGCCAGCGATGGAAGGCCACGACTCGAAACCCCGCGGGGGACGGGGGGGGGAGGCTCCCCACCAGGGGCGGGGGCGGAGGGGGGGAGGTACAAGAGAGGAGGCAATTTAGTGAAGAGAGCTCGCAATCTAATCCACTATCGAATACGCCATGATATAAATTGTTAGGTATTCTTTCGATGACCGTTTGACACGCTCGCACAAACACACACTCGGCCGTCACGCACACACCCGAGCGCGGACCCCTGTCAAAAAAGGTATAAATTTACCAGTGGGTAACTCAGTTATCCGATAACTCCCGGTATTTTATGGGCGCGGAACCGCGCTTCGCATGCATCCGATCATACTATTTCCACGGATTTCTGCCCAACGTGCATTAAGACACGAGCCCTGGGACCCATAAGAATACATGAATAACAGGGCTCACGTCATATTGCACATAGTTCCGTTTGACAGAAATGCGCTCGTTTAGCTGAGCAGATGAGCAACTCCACAGCCGAGCGATTCCAATTTTCCCGGGGAAATCTCCATGCGCGGCGGTGCGGTGGCGCGCTGGGGGCACCCTCGTTTCATCGGGTCTCAAGAAGTCACGTAGTTGACGTTAAGGTTATTCTAAATCATTGACGTGGACGCAAATAGGCCCCCAACACATGCCCAGTGTAAATCAACTCTGTCGATCAGAGAGGGTGTTTCACGAGCCCGTCAACTGAGCCGTTTCAAGGGAAGTTCTAGGAGATAGTTGAGTACCTCGAGTTGGGCCTGTAGGATCATGATCCTTGCATTGAACATGGTAAAATTAAGTTGGTTTTGGAACCCGATGGTTGAGTACCTTGAGTTAGGGCCTGTTAGATCATGATCCTTGTATTGAGCATGTGAAATTAAGTTGGTTTTGGAATTCAGGATGGATGGTTGGGGGTAGGAGTTGTTGAAAACTTTTATTTTTAAGACATGCCTTACTATCTCAGGATGGTGGCACCGTCAGTAAAAAACCTGAAAATATCATGAAATTCGATGTTATCAGGAAAAATCAGGAAAATCGGTCATGGATCAGCAAATTCTGAGTGCCTCAATCAGTTCTCGAGCATGTTTTGGTTCTTCCAACTTTCAATTAATTTTATCAAACATATTGATTTTTTTAAAATCAAACGAGTGACAATTTAGTCGCGCATAAAATCAGGAAATCTCGTCTAAAATATGTGGAAGATCCAATATTAGTAGGCACCCTGCTCAGGTCATTGGAACTACGGTTCTTTGCTCATCTGTAAAAACACTTTCACGCATAGGGAAACCAATGATACGTACGTTGTCCTTAAACGGAAGTTTTTGAGAATCCGCGTTGATTAGCTTTCCAATGAAAGAATGATATATGACAGGAAGCTGCAAGTTTACAATCCGAGATACGTGGTTTCGCCCTTCGGCTATAGACATGACCTACAGCGAAGGACTGATTACGAGCTGCACAGTGAGAGAAGACGCAGGAAAACAGATAGCATCCAAGTCGGACACCGACCGTTTCGAGAGGGTTGAGCAAAGCTCACGGAGGCAAGGTGTGTAATACACCACCATGTTGCACAATTTCCAGGAAAATCATGTAATTTGAAAACGAGGCGCATCGGATCGGAGTCGGAGAGGCAAGGGTGCGCTGGAGGGTCTAAGATTCCGATTGGAGCGTGCGATAATTACGAGCTAAGATGACGAGGAAGCGCATAAAAAATGAGGAATTATGGGGCGGGCAGGGGTCGAGGAGGACAGGGAGAGGCCGAGGAGAGGCCCGATATATATTTACATATAGATGGAAGGTGACGTGTGAGTGATATAGAGAGGGTGGCGCGACGGGGTGGCGACTTGGACGATCGACGACACAAGTCGGGCCCGACACGACGCGATAGATGTCATCATCATTTCCACAATTTAGTGGCGCAGCTACTTTGACAAAAGCCTCCGTTAGCGATTAGTTTACGAGCTAGAGCCGACTCCTTGAACCTGAGCCCCTAGAGTCTCAGCCCGGTGCTTCAGTGTATTTCCCGAGTAACTCCATGTTTTTTCCCTGTCCCTCTCTTGCTCTCTCTCCCTCGAGCTGGGTCTCTGTTTTCCCCGGCCGCCTCTAACCTATCGAACTCATTGCTCATCATACACCGCCGACGCGATTCGGCCGACGCCGGGCGACCCGACGCACAATAGATCCGGCCATCGAGAAAAGTCGACGTGAAATTTTTTATTTGAAAACTAAAAACAGGGTTGCCGCAGTCAGGGAGAACCGGGAATGTTATGCAGGGAACTTTGAAAAGACAGGAAAAACCTGGGAATGTCAGAGAATATGACGAAAATATCAGGGAAAAATCGTCAAGTCCTCGTTATTTGCTTTGAGGGTTTGACGGTTCGAACAACACATTTTGCCTGAAGGCTGTCTCTAACTACAGTGAAAGTTTCCTAAGTCAAATTGTATAGGGGCCAAAGAAAAAAAAAAAAAAAAAAAAAAAGTCGACTTAATCGGCATTTCGTCCTAACTGTAGTTCGACAAAGCAAGCTTTTACCGCATGTCTTTTTTACAATCTGGCACTAGTTCAATTGTCAGGCAATTTCACCAAAATTTTTCTGGAAAATCCGTGAAATGTCAGAGAATTTAATTGTCCAAATTTTGTGGCAACCCTGTAGAAAGATTTTACGTTTATTCCTCCGCAATTCAAATTGTAAGGGGTGTGTCGTCAGGGAAAGAAAGGGCATCGGTAAGGGCCGTTTTTGGACCCATCCTAGCTGAATGTCTTACCGAATGTTTGCTCATCGAAGGTTCATATTTTCCCGGAATGCATCATGATTCGGTCATGTTCGGTCTCTTTTTTGGTCTAATATTGGCCCTAACATGGGTGTGAGGGCCGAGTTTTGCGGAAAATTCGGATTTTCCGCCATTAAACCGCAAACTCGTACTCAAAGCCTGCATTTCCCGCCAAAAGCGGCCATCAAACCTATGTTTAAGCCAGTCAGTATTTGACCAGAAAAGAGTCCAAAAATGACCGATTACTATGCATTCCGTAAAGCTCCATGTTTTGACTTGTCCACACTCTCCTCATACAGGTCCTCTGTGCGACGCAGCGCGGGTCTCGACTCTGATTCCCATAATCGACCGCCCCGCCCACCGACTTACCTGCCATCCATGCCGCCGCGCCGCTTTCTTGGCTTAACGTGCGGATAGTGACCCATCAGAGACAACATACAGGGTGTCCCAAGGCTAAACAGTCAGTGCACAGGAGCGTGTTCTACCCGCTAGGGAGGTTTTCCCGAAAGTGCCTCTAGTCGGAGTTATAGCCCTCCAAAGTCTCAGGAAACCATAGTTTCTTCCTAATTTTGGTCACGATTATATACCAACTCCAGATTTTTTATTTTTATTCAGTCGTGAAAAGTTAATAGACATTTTCTCTTGGAAGGTGAGGTTCCCTTCAAAGATCTGGTCGCATTTATCACCAGTAGATTGCAACGTAGGTGCCAATTGCCTGATGGTCTCTGGGAGGATAGGAGGCAATGGCGATTGGGCGTCGCAGAGCGCGAAGCTGCCCCATAAAAGCGGCTAAATGTATGTAGATTGCAACGACGGCTAATTACCAGCCATCGCTCTCAAAATCGAAGCCGAAAATGCATGCATATTTTCAGATTTTCTCCAGATTTTTCAAGTATTATTGTATTCATTCAAGAATTGAGGAACATAAAATGCAGGAATTATTATGCATTGAATTATATTAAACGCCTTTTATCATTGAGTACGCAAAATATGCTCGTAAATAGAGCATTTGCGCGTGAGTGAAGTGAAATCAGAGTCCTCGGTTGGGTCAGTTGGGTTAAGCAACTAAACGAACTCCGCGGCTATGCGCGAAGTATCAGGAAAATTGAAGGCGCCTCAAAATTTCATGCTCCACTAGGCGCATCAGAAATACTATCAATGAAGCTCTTGCAGGCACCAGGGATTTGCGACTTCGATAGTACGGCATGTTCGTAATTTCACAAGGAATGCAGTGGTACCGCTGGTTTTCCCATTATTAGCCTGCGACACAGACATGGCAAGAATATGTTGTTTTCTAAAGTCTAAAATAAGCTCGGAACAAACTTTGATGGATACCTTTTCTGAACGAGTACATTACACTTTTTGCTCTGGAAAGCATTACCGTCAAGAAGATGAATTCGCGAATGCATGTCGGGATGGATTGCGGAAGAAGGCGGTAGGCGGTAGTGGCGAATCGTGAATTATGGACTATCGATATATTTTCCCATTTGAAAGTATTGTAAAGAATCAATTATTGGGACATTCCCTGTGTATCAATCTTTCTCCATAGGTTTAAATGGTAGATCAATCGTACACAAATGACAGGTGAAGGGTTTCGGATTTCGATATTCTTCAATTTGAAGTCACTGTAAAGAGTCGATTATGAAAGTGCTCGATGTTTTTTCATTGGTTTCAATGGCAGATCAATCAATTCATCGTAAAATATAAATCTGTGGCGAAGGGTCAATCACCCGTTGTCGCCATATTCCCATTTTAAGATATGGTAAAGTATCGATTATTAAGGTATACCTTGATAATCGATACTTTTCCAAAGGTTTAATGGACCACTAGACAATGCACGAGTTAAAGGATTCTGATACATGTTTCTTAACCAAAATTTCACGTAAAATACGACTCGCGCAACGAAAATTACTAAAACCAACTCCTAACGAAGATATTAACGTTTTTATTTCACATTGGTTACGAGGAATTTGAACTGCCCGCTCACAAGAAACTCAAAACTCTACGTGAGTCAAATCGCGCACTACAATGGTTTCAGCAAGCTGCTCAATCGAGCAATGTTCATTTCCCACCATGTGCTTTTCAAACTATAAGCAATTTGCTATAGCTGAGCCAAAGCGTCAAGATTGAGGTTGCCAGATTTTTATATCGAAGAGACTGTCATGATAAACGTTTAGCGCGCCATGTGAATCACGTAGAGTATTGAGTTTTCATGAGCGGGTGCTTTGAATCCACGCATCAAGAATCATTAAATATCTTCGTAAGGAGTTGATTTCGGTAATTTTCGTTGTGCGTATCGTGTTCTTCGTGAAATTTTGGACAAGACTCATGTATCAGAATGCTGAAATTCGTACCTTGTCTAGTGGTCCATTTGCAGATGAATCGATTCATCGCCAAGCGTGACACGGGACTGGAAGGCGGAGACGCGAACAGGTGGAATCATTCTCGAGGCGTCGCTTCATTTTTCAATGGCGGCTTCGGCCGGGCCAACATCTTATTTTCATTAAGCCGGCTCCAGACTACGCGGTATTCGCCGAGTACCGAGCCGAATCACGAATATTCGGGGTTCGAGAAGCGACGGGCAGATTCGAGCGTTTCCACGAGTGTACAGCGCCACACTACTCGTAAAAGTCGTACTTGGCTCGTCATTTGGCAAATAACGAATTTCTCATGGGATAGGACGAATGTTCGCCAAGTGAAAAAAAAACACTGGAAAACGCTGCACCTCTTCGCCCCCTTCCTACAAAACTATAGCGAACATTCGGCGAGTGAGGACGAGTAGTCTGGATGACACCCCGATGTTGCCCTGATGTCGCGTTGGACGCTCGGCTTCGTGCTCGCGATCCCTTTGACTCGTGTCACAAAAACCGACTTTTAGCGGGTTGGGGCGAATGCCGAGCCGAGTGACTCGCCTCGCGTCAACACGAGCCAAGTCGACGCGAATGTTCCATGCAGACTACGCGGGACTTGCCGAATATTCGGTATTCGGCGAGTAATATTCGGCGAATGCCGCGTAGTCTGGAGCCGGCTTTAGCATCTCGCGGTGCAGTCGGTGCATCCTGCAATAATGGCCGCTGTTAATGGTCGCCCTCGACTCCAATTTTGTCGCCCCTCTAACCCAAGGGCGTGTCTCAAATTCCGCGTGACCCCCAGAAAGCATGGATTTATATGTAAAACGTGGCTTACGTTGAAATCGAGATACGCCCTTATGCCAGAGGAGTGCCGATTTGTAAGCAACCGGTCGCTCACGCACCGCTTCTCATCATTCCACCCGATCCTGATCACCCAATGAGAAAACCGCTTATCTACACCCATGTTGCCAACTTTACGTTTTAAATACCTGTGTAGCTCTTATTCAAGTATCTTAAAAGAGCTACTTAAATAGCTTGTATGTGACTGAATCTGAGGGACCTTATCTTTCGGTGGAAATTATTCCGTAACTCTCTAAAAAAATTTGATTGCAAATTGGCCTTGAGTTTGATAGTTTTTTAAACTTTGAATTCGTTTCAGAGAAAACCAGCGGTACCATCGCATTCCTCGTGACATTACGCCTTCATTGATAGCATTTTTGATGCGCGCAGTGAAGCATGAATTTTGGGGCGCCTTCAATTTTCTTGATACTTCGAGCTTTGCCGCGGAGTTCGTTTAGTTGCTTAACCCAACTGACCCAACCGAGGACGCTGATTTCACTTCACACACGCGCAAATGCACTATTTAATAGCATCTTTTGCGTATACACAAGGATAAGAGGCGTGTATTGTAAGTCAATGCATAATAATTCCTACGTCTTATGTTCCTTATTTCTTGTATGAATATAATAATACACGCAACAAATAATACGATAAATGCGATGGTTAAATTATTTATCTTAATCTATCTATGACCGAGCCTTTGGAAAGGGACCTTAGATCGTCGTTTCCTGCACTAGAAAATGTAACTGCATTTTAATGTTGCCACATTTCCCATCTTAAATTGCATTATTTTCAGGAGACCCTTCGGCATTTCGAATTGAAAATTTCACTGGTTTTACTTCTGATCTCATTAAAAAATCAGAAAAATTTTGGATAAAAATTGCTCCGACATGTACGTGTAAAAAATTGAATTGTTGCAGAATATTTTACAACTTGGAATGGAGTTACGTTCCTTCGTTCGGAAAACGACGACATTTCGGGGGAAATTTTCCCTAGTTTTATACCAAGACTTCAAACCAGTTTTCCTGAACTGAGGAATTTTTTTCTTAGAACTTCAGGACTGGAACAAACCTTTCATTATCTTTCTTCATATCTTCTTCTATCTTCTTCAGAACAGCGGTACCCCCGCATTCCTCGTGAAATTACTCACATGCCATACTATCGAAGTCGCAAATCCCTTGCGCCTGCAAGAGCTTCATTGATAGTATTTCTGATGCGCGCAGTGGAGCATGAAATTTTGAGGCGCCTTCAATTTTCCTGATACTTCGCGCATTGCCGCGGAGTTCGTTTAGTTGCTTAACCCAACTGACCCAACCGAGGACGCTGATTCCACTTCACACACGCGCAAATGTACTATACGAGCATCATTCAATATCTTTCTAAATTTCTGAGATTCAGGGTCAAACTTGCGCCGAAATTTCCAGATTGCGCACTTTTGATTTTCGTGATGCACGAAACGGCATCGGCGGATGTTCGGATTCCAGGGTAGTTGCGCGTTTCTTGACGTGCGCGCGGGTCCGATCGCATCCGCACACATTTCTCCTTATTTATTAATCTCATTGTCTTAGACTCCCTTATCAGTTGAGCCGTGGGTCCCGACCGGTCGCTCCCCCCGCATTGCCCGGTTACACCTCCTGAATAGCGAATGAGCTGATTTATTTTAATTGTGTTTTTCCCCGTGTCATCCGCCCGAACCCGGACCCGGCCTTGAATCTTAATAACGAATTATGAAAAATCCCATTGAAATAGGCCGAGCTCCAACAAGCACCTCTAGTCCTGTCCTAAGGAAAAACGCCGTATCTGCGTTTGAATGCTGCCGAATTTTCTCGCAGAAATGATTTACTTTTGAAGGAAGTTATGAATATTTTTCATTAAAATTTTCAGACTCATGAAATCAAATTACGAACCGAATTCTGCGAAAAATCGGAAGGAAAATATTAGCAAATTTTTCCGATTGTTCGTGATTCGTCCATGGAAATTTGGCAACCTCTGAAGGCCCATACGCGGTTTTTTTTAGCACGACGCCTCCAGTCATCATCTCGTATCTGCGTCCCGTGCTTTGAGCGAGCTTTCCAACTTTCAACTCGGAGTCGAGACGAGCTTCGGACATCCGGAACCAATCAACAATCAATGGACTTTTCGACAATCTCGAATTTCAGCATTCTATTGTAGATTTCCTCTTCAATATTGTACGTAGATCACGCCATTTTGTTTTTTCGTGCCAGAAGATGGATCCATGTCACGAAAACGGTACGGGGGGGGGGGGGGCAAATATGCCAAAAAAGCGCGTAACGTAGATTAGGGATGGTCTTTCCTAAACAACATGCAAATTCCTGAGCCCAAGCGCCGAGCTGGAAGTTGCCATATTTTCATACCGGAAAGGCCGTCACAGTAACCAAAATTCCCTGGGGATCGTGTCGCCTACGACTTAACATTTCTTTCCTCTTCTTCCTTTCTTTTTTCTTTCCTTTCTTGCGGAAAATTTAAAAATAACTCAAAATTTAACTAAATTTAACTAAAACCTAAAATTTTCTGAAAATTTTGGAAAATAATATTAAAAATTTGCCCAGTAAATTCAGATTATATCGGAGGAAATGTGGCAACGTCTGAAAGCTCATACGGCGTTCTTCCTTAGCTCGGCAGAGTATAGCGGATTCTTAAGAGCGATGAAGCCAAAGAGAAAGCATGTCCTCGGACCGGGGACCCAGGAGATTGGTAGCTAGCGCCAGGGCGGAGACACGGGCCACATATTCATCGGGTCCTCCCGGCGGAGGCCCCGGCGCATTACCGGCGGGCGGACCGTAATTTACCGGTCGGACAATCGCCCGGATAAAGAGTGGCGAGCCCGGACGGTGGAACCGGTCACGTTCGCCCGCTAATTTTGATCCGGCTCCCGAAGTCCCCGAGCTGGAACAAAGAAATCTCGGCATAAATTAATTTCGCCGAGCACCGAGCAGTGCACACTGCACTCTGCACTCGCAGCAACGGCCGAGGCAATGTCGCCGCTCTAATCAACGTTCAAAATCCGATCCCGTATTTTAATTAAACGGCGAATATCCCTGCATTCGAGGCCCCGAGCCGTGATTTATCTCGATGCAGACTCGGGCCGCGCTCCCACCGGCGGCGCGCGACGAGACGCCGCGCCGAGTTGACCGCGCCACCGGCTCCAATGATTCTCAGCAAACGATATCTTTTGCCAATGACTTTGGAGTCGCGAATCTCCATATTATCTGCATCAGACAGGTTGAAATCATTGCATTCGGTCCCGCGCTAGTTTTTCGATCAGTCGATAAATCGATCGATCGAATTTTTGGATAGCCGAAATTTCTGTAAACCATTGAATCGAATCAAAATTATTCGATTGTCCTTTGATTAACTCTTTAATCCATTATTCACAATCCATCGATCGAATATTAAAAATTTCATATTTCTCACGTTGAATTTCAAAGAACCGGCACAAAATTTCTACAAATTTCAGCTCAAAGCCCGAAAAGGATGAAATTTGAAGGAAAAAGGATTCCAGGAAAAAATGCGGAAATGGTAGTGTCAAAATGTGCTATATGGACGTATTTCTGCCAAACGGAACTATGTGCATTAAGACATGAGCCCTGAGACCCATACGGATATATGCATGACAGGTCTCAGGTCATAATGCACATAGTTCCGTTTGACAGAAATATGTCCATATTATTCTCGAAAATGTCCAGCACACATCAGCTTATCACACATGATTTTTAATTCTCAAATTCAGGACAAATGCAAATATTTACACTTGGTAATCCCACGCGGGCATCCTAGGGCCCTGACTGTTATTTTGAAAATTTACCGTTTCACAATATGCAAATCAGACCTCTAGGTTACTAGGTCCCGGGTTCGAATTCCAGTAGTGGCGTCAAATTTTACTCCCATAATTGACGAGTAGAGCTGCAGGAACAGTATTCACTCGGCCTTAGCGCCTAAAAATTTGAAAAGCCTGGAGCATGGATGTCCCTGTTGCCGTGATGTCTATGGGCAATAAACTAATCTATAGATGCCTGTAGGCTCCTAACGGAAAAAGCTAATAAGCAAGGGGAAAAAAATATGCAAATCAATCGATTGTTTAATCAGAAGACATCCGACGAATCGATCATCCAATGGAGATGTTGCGTGTGTGAGGAATTTGCGATTTGACTGTTAATTCTTATGTAAAAGTTCGCGAGAAACACGATGGTGCCACTGGTTTTCTCTGAAATCAACTCCCAAGCTCAAAAAAAGCTCTCAAGGGAGCAAATACATCGACATGGCTGCCACTTTATTTGGGGACTCTAAAACTGAAAACATGGCATCACTGCTAATGTATTTGCTCCCTATCTTTACATGGAGAATGTCTTGATGTAGAGGTGGACTCTCAGGATAGCGTGGGATATCCCCTCCATTTTGGCCTCAACTTGAGAGCTTTTTTTGAGCTTGGGAGTTGATTTCAAAGAAAACCAGTGGCACCATCGTGTTTTTTGCGAACTTTTACGTAAGAATCAACTGTCAAATCACAAATTCCTCACGCATGCAGTATGTCCATTGATGGATCGCCGATCAAAAAAATACCCCATATTCGATTCGGCGCGCGTCGTTGCGCGCTCCCAGTGGAAGCGCGGCTTAAAACTCGAAGACAGTGACAACGTGGGCGGCGTATTGGTGACATGCTCCCCCCGCCAAAAGACGACACTCACTCATTGTTCTTGGCGCAATATATTCTAACGTGGCATCGCCGAGGGTGGGGGGTGGGGGGTGGAAAGGACCCAGCGCCATTTTCTCGGACCAGTCCTCCTCCGACTCGAAGTTACTTAATTTCCAGGCGCGTCCTCCCCTTGCTACCAATTTATTTTTATTTCCATCCGCGCTCTTTTATTCCGTCATCCCATCACATATTTTCCGCGCGGAGAGTACTCGCCGGTTCTTTATGGCCGAGTCGTCCCTCCGCGCGGGGTGACATTTTATCCGCGGTCGTCGTTAATATTTATGGGGACGGGGGAGGGCGTCAAGCCCGAGAGGTGATTACAAACATCCTCATCAATCCAATGGATAGAGATATCCGTCGGGCGTCGCGGCGCGGCGGACGTTATCCAAGACGTCAAACTCGTCGTGGCTCATGGCGGGCCGCGCGGCAATTAACAGGCGGTGCCCTCGCGCGCGGTCGTTTGCTTTTATTGCATCGGCAATGGCAACAGCAATGGCAATGGCAACGGCCATCCATGGCGATTGACATTCACCCGAGCCTTCTTTATTTACACGTAGCGCATCTTCCACTTACCAGCCACGGCTCCGATGGCCTGGCCTCCGCTTTTGGATGGCCCCGCCGAAACAAACAAACGTTCGTCGTGCCATCCGAGTTCCTGCAAGTCGCCGATCCGATGACCAACTTGCCATTCTACCGTGCTAAGGAAAAGCGCCGTATAAATATTCAGAGTTGTCAAATCTCCTCCGATAAAATTTTCATTTTTGACGAAAGTTATAAATATTAGTGCTCGTCATTTTCAGAAACTTCAGGTGAAATTGCGAGCAGAATGTTCGAAAAACTTGAAAGAAAAATACTCTCAAGTTTACCAGGAAATTTTCGTTGTATCAAAAGAAATTTGGCAACGCCTGAAGTTGTATACGACGTTCTTCCCTAGCACTGCATCATTCCTGTTAAGCTCCCATTCAAACTAATTTAACAAAAATAAGACGGGTTATCGATATGAGCCGTTTTTGGGCCCATCGCACCCTAGCCAAATTTCCTCAATTCTACAATTTTCTCATCCTTGAAGTTTTACATATTTTTTAGTTCATCACGATTCCAACATATCTGGTCTCTTTTCACGTTGACCGACCCAAACATGGGTTTGATATTTGGGGATGAACTTGGGGATATGGGCTGAAATTGGGCGTTCGACCGCAAATCCGCAAAATGCGTATTTTTTGCCAAAATCGGCCTTCCGATTCGGGTTCTGGCCAGTATGAGACCCAAAAATGGCCGAACCAAGATGCATCCCGTGAAAAGCATAGAGTACATAGAGTCGTAATGTAATTGGGAGAGCTGGCGCCACTTTTAAGCATTTTCCATGTCCCGAATTCCGAGACTCCTGTGTGACGCCGGGTCACTTTTTCGATACATAATCGATTGTTTGCGATACACGGGTACCCGGCCATCCGATGACAACAACAACAACAAAGGAGATAGGAATTACCACGTGTTCCACACCGCCATTTTGGGTCGAAAATGTATCGAAAAAGCGACCCGAACTCGGCGCACACCGGGCTCGGAATTCGTCGAGCAGAACATGGCGCCAGCTCTCCCATTTACATTACGACTCTATATACTCTATGGTGAAACACAGAATGACATCAAACACGAAAATTTCTAACTGTGTAGCACATGCACTCAGATAGCACCACAGATGAGCGCCGACGTGAACAAGATTTGATTTCTCAAGATACGATGGTTTCAATTCTTCGCGAGTGAATCGTCCTCGAAAGTTGATTTTGGATTCGAAAATCCGTGACGAGCCGTGCTGGTTCACTTTGGAACTTTCGAGGGCGAGAAATAATAACTCCATCGCGGAGGATCCGGGAGTGCCTGTCAGCGAAAAAACCCGCCCCGAGCGACAAAAGAAAACGGCAACCCGGCGTTTGATACGTTATCGTCCCTGAGGTATTCGTTACAAATGCTCGAGCAATTTGGCCCAAGTAACGCCTTTGTTCTCCCCGCGACCCGCGCCGAGGGGGGATGGGGGAGGGGGGCGGCCATGATTTGCAGAGACGGGGGCCCGGGCCGCATCCCTCCTCCGCCGCGATGATTTATGTCGAAACCTCGTTTTAACGTGGAAACGAAGTTTTCAACGCATAAATTCCGCCGGGTTTTTGACACTTTGAAACATGCAGGAACATAAAAATGACGAATGGAAGATACAGGCCGCCTGATGGAATGGAGTCAGAATGATAATAATGCATTCAAATGACGGGGCGGCCGATGGCTCCCGGAATCCAGGTTTCGGTGCTTAATCAACTCCCGGGTCCCGGGTCCAGGGGTGCGCTCCCCCCCCCCTCCCTCTCCTCCTGGCTCCCGCGTTCGGATCCGAGCCAAAGATGACGGCAGTCGACTTGTGCAAAGGTCCCCAGGAATCCCTGCGAAAGGACGCCTAACTACTCTTTACCGCATTCCCACGTTGCCAAATCGTCGTTTCTAAGGCGGAAGCAGGGTTGCCACAGTCAGGGAAAACCGGGAAATGTCCGGGAAAGCTGGGAAACGTCAGGGAAAATGACGAAAATGTCAGGGAAAATTTGTTGAATAACCTTCATTTGCTTTCTTGAATGGGTTTGAGATTTTGAACAACAAATTTTCCCTGAAAACAATTTTCAATTATGCCCTCTTAACCATCCGTCACATCTTGAATTGTCAGGGAATTTCACCTAAGTGTGTGAAGGAAATTAGGGAATTGTCAGGGAATTTTATTTTCTAAATTCTGTGGCAACCCTGCGTAAGAAGGTAACTCTAGAGTCGAGAGTCCCTAAAGACACTATTCGTGGTGACGTCACCATAAGCATTCTCCATTTTATCGAATTGAATCCAAAAATAACGATGACATTCTTTATTTAAAACTACCAATGAGAATAAATCGACGAATGTCGCTTTTCTGACGTGGCACTAATTTCTGCTATAAAGAGAGTTGAGACATGTCGGTTCATGGGTTCCACAAACTGAAAAAAGATTGCATGGTTTGAACGTGTTTCGTAATCTTTGATTACATCCAAAATTCCTCTCCTCCGTTTTTTCTCTTATTCTGTTAGTTTCCTAACGTACCCCTAATTTTCCGCTCCATCAGAGTTTAAAATATTTGTATTTCGTGAAAATATAGACTTTTTTTCAAGTTTGTGACACCGCGTTTGTGAGACTTAAAACACGCACTGGAAAGAAAAACACATTGGATCTAGAGTCCAGACCCTTAAAAACATCGACAAGAAAAAGTACTCTTGATTCAATCAGAATCTAGCTTAAATCAAGAACCCAGCCTCTTAATTTAAGCGAATTTCGTTTTGATTCAAGCAAAAATCCGATTGAATCAAGAGTATTTTTTCTTGTCAATGTTTTCAAGAGTTTGGACTCTAGATCCAATGTGTTTTTTTCCAGTGCGGGATCCAATCAGAAATGGACTCTTCATATGGATCTGGATCTCTCAGTAAAAAGGGACTCGAGTTACTCAATTCCAAGATTGCATAACCGAGACAAACACAAGTTTTGACAAGAATGCGGCAGGAAGACTATTTTCCAAAATACATATGATTTTTGCTTGTGATGAGAAGAAAAACAAGTAAAATTTAAATTTCGAGAAACCAACACACCGACGTCCTTCCTTCCTGCGCTTTTATACGGACCTCTATATTCCCGACTGCTTGCTATTTACTTGTTACATCATTCACTATTATTCTCCTCACAGAGAAAAAACAAGTTATTAAAAATACGGGGCGAGATGCGCACGACGGAATGCGCACTAATTCGCAACAGAGTAACGGTGCAACAGTGTAGCACTTGGCAGGCTGAAAAGGCCCGCGTCAAAGGCAACAAACAATAAATATTCTAAACACAATATAACACAATAAATTCAATAAAACGAGGAGAAGAACCAGAATATGGCTCGCTCCGGAGACACGAGGGGTGCCCCCTCCCCGCTCCCCGCGCCCTCTCCCGCGCGCTGGGTGCAGAGCAGAGTGCAAGGGTGCAAGCTCCCGGCCGCTAAGGTGGAAGCGCGTATGTGCCAACGTCTCCCGGGGGGTGTTGCGCGATTTCGGACGTGAGGGATGCGTGTCTCGTAGGTCAGTTGATTGATATCCGTCCATTGTCACTTACTTGAGGAGTTCATTTATCAGCTCGGCTGCCGGGGCCGCAGGCTCGCATCCTTCGATTGTGTTTTTATTCAATCGATCCTGATCTCGGGAGGATATTGTTAGCAAATTAGAGCGACAAAAGGCCCCCCTGCTCCACCTTTTACCGGAATCATTTTCCAAATTAGTCGCGCTCTTTTGTTTTTTCCGCTGCCTCGCCTTCGCTCCTTCTCGACAGTTTTTCGCCCGCGGCCCGAGCGGTCGTGTCCTAGTAATACAGGGTGTGATATCAAGGTACACTGAAAAAAAAAATCCCGGTGTATTTAGTAAGAAAAGGGTAGAATTACCAAGAATTCAGGGTTCTATTTGATCCCAGTTTTTTCGTGGTAAAATTACCGTTTATGGAATTGGTAATTTTACCGAGAATCTTGGTACAATTATTGGACTTTCTCGGTAATTTTACTGGGCCTTGGTAAAAACGCCAATATTTTTTATCGACTGTGGTAGAATTACCGAAATAAAATGGCAAAGTTGCCGGGAATTGATTACCAATAAAAGTGGTATGCCTACCTGAAAAAAACAGTAAAAATATCAATTTTTAGGTAAGCTTACCAGTCTGCCTTGGTAAAATTACCAATCATTGGTAAGAAAAGTGAGATGATAAAGGTACCAACGGACCTTCGTAAAAACGCCGAGAATTTTTTTTCAGTGTATGAGCTACTTTTATAGGCTAAGTATGGTCGACGTTGCAGCCAGTGATAAGACAGAATTTTACATAATCAGGTTGTCTATAGCATCAGGATTTTACCGATTTTCCCGATTCTGTCAGGGTTTGAGGTCAATTTGGATTTAATCCCGATTTCATCAGGGTTTGAAGGAAATTCGGTTGTAAAATCAGGATTTGAGGGAAGTCAGCCGTCCGATCAGATTTTTTTTATGGAGCTATTTTTGTGAAGTTATATTACATTGATTTTTCTCCGCGAAAATGAGGTATCCGTTGGGTCAGCGTAACTGAGTAGAATGACCGAAATTGTGCGGAAAAATTTCCTTTTACAAAACAGGAAAATAGTCCTGCATCAGTTGCATAGTTGTGGCACATTTCGTTGCTCCTTTAACGGAAGGGCGTTTCTCTGTTTCCACATGGGCCCTGGGAAGCGTAGAGTTACATGGAGAATAGTGCTCACGTCGATGTCTCGATACGCCCCAACGGCAGAGGAGCGACTATCTGAGACGGGACTTGTTTTCCCTTAACACCCTGTATGGTGGCTCGGGAGTCTGGCCTAGTTCTTTCTCATGCGTCTAACGCTCTCTTTGCGGGAAGATTTATTCCTCTGGCCGGGCGCGGGCGTTTACTGGAGCGGATTGCGGATTATTGCAAGGTAGGACGACTAAGCTAAAAAAGCACAAAGGCCGGGGACCTTGAAACTCGGCCCAACCTTCCGCAACGGAACCACCACCGCCTTGCTTTTCGCAGTTTTCAAGGTTGCCAAACCCCATTTTCAAGGTCGATTCTTTGATCTCTATCGAACGGCCTTGATAGATACATAACATCGGAGAGATAGAGATGTATCGATCAAGCGTCGATAAACGATGAAAAATTGACCCTTATCGAAGCGCTGTGTGCAAAAAGAGCATTTGGATTGCATTTTTGGCAAAAAGGAACCACTATCTCTGGCTCTACCGTAAATCTGCATCGGTAAGTCAATGGCAATCCTTATTGCAAAATGTAATCAATTTTTTGATTGCGGTGTCTCAAAATCTCCGCTTATGTTTCATCCATTATGACAACAGCAAATGTACTTAATGAATCGTAATTTTTTTTTTTAATATTCTTTAAAATTTTACAATGCTGTAATCGTAAAATTTCAGAGTATGCACCGAATAGTATCCCCACGAAAATATAAATAAGCACTGGAGATTCTGAAACCCCGCAACCGAGAAACACCCTTTCTTCACCTAACGGATCAATTCGATTCAAGCAGACATCAGTTTTTCAGCGAGCGAGAAGTTTGAATTCATGAATGCAAAATCTGTCAATTGCTCACCAATGAGATGAACTTGGACTTCGTATGTGTACACTATCTCTGCTCCTAACGTTTTAAAAAATCCTTAAATTTTCGAATATCGTTCCAATGTAGCCAATGTGGTTCCAATGTGTTGATAGCCCTAGAGTTTCGGATAATCTTGTTATTTTGATCTGCACCGATCAAATTTTTTGACTATGTGTGGCCTTCGTTTTCGAGGAACGTTCAGTGCGAGTTCATGCATAAATATTAAGAAAAAATTCATTTGGCGCAACGTTTTGAAAAATCCTTACATTTCTGAATATCGTTCAAATGAACTTGGTAGATCTAGAATTTCGGATAATGTTGCTATTTTGATCTGCACCGATCAAATTTTTTTAACTATGTGTGGCCTCCGTTCCGAGGAACGTTCAGTGCGAGTACATGCATGGAAATTAAGAAAAAATTAATTTGGCAACGGTGTGGCTAAGACGGAGCACGCCATTATTTATCTGTTGGTGGAAAAGGATGGCTCGGGCAGCGAGAGACGGTTGAAAAGATGCTCGCCGCTTGGCGAGAGGTGTCAACGGATCCGGGCGAGGGCGCGGCGAATCAAGAATCAACGATGGAACAACCAACAGCCAACAGTTGTCCATCAATTTTTCGTCATGAAAAGCCCAGCTGAAAAAGTGTCACGGAGTCGGAGAATTTTGCCACCAAGCAGGATGGGGGGAAACGTTGCCAAATTGGGTAACAAATTGAATATTCTACCATTGGAAGGGGAGGTTGAGCTGAAATAGTGGTAATATTACCCCAATTTGTCGGATGATATGGACTTTTCCAATCATTTTTGGTAGTATCGCAACCAAGTTGTGGCACCGCAACATTTGGGTGTAACCTAACGTATTGGACCACTATACCACAGTTAATTGGAAATGTCCAAGTTGGGACTTACAATTAGCCCATCCTTTTTTTCCGTGGATTTCTTAAAAGAATGTCCTAAATTCCAGAACTTATCATCTAAAGTCTCGATTGATCAATTGGATTGCATTTTGCAAAAAGGAACCGAAAGCATTGCAATGTTGCTAAGATTGTGTAACTTCTTTTGTCTTGGAAGAAAAACCTGATCATCAATTAAATTTTATTATTTTACTCGCTAAAATCTGTAAATTTAAGACAAAAATGTCCACGTAAATGTCATATTTTTACGATTACAGTAGTCCCGTGGGAAGGGTGAAGTTGCACAGTCTTAGCAACACGCGGCGATTCTCCTGGTTTCTTCTTGCGAAATGCAATCCAATTGAACTACATTTTACAAGAAGGAACTACAATGCACAGCTCAACCGTGAAAAGTCTTATGTGTATAGGTAAACCACTGGTTCATACGTTGTTTCTAAACCTAGCCGGAATCTGTAGTTCCTAATTGGGAAATGTAGTCCAATTGATCTATCGACACTCAAATCGTTTCACAAGGAGCTAAAGAACCACCTTAATGAAAATGACGGTGAACGTGGCAACGGTCGGATGAACATAAATTACGGATCTGTCGAAAATTGAAGCTGTAGTCTGAGAGCGATCTCCCGTGTCTCCCACACTCGGGTGCGACTTAGGACTGAGGACCGGGAACCGAGGGGCTAGGCCAATCCAATGACGGGATCGGGCACCGGGGACCCCAAGGCACCCAGCGCACACACAACACACAGCAAGCCCGGCTCAAACGTGTATCATCATAAATCAGTCATTCGAGAAAAAGAAACTGTGCAATATCTTTCATCTAATCTTTTGTTTATCCCCGCGCCCCGCGCCGCCCGCAAGCCCCCCTGCCCCCCGCCTCCCGATCCCCCGATCATTATATTCTTTATACGTGTTTATTCGCCGTTACGAAAATAGATGGGACGTCAGGATCGGGGGCAAGATTTCGAGCGGGCGGGGGAGTCGGTCAACTGGTGCAGTCTCCCAACACATCAATGGTCAATGCATAAAATAAGTATCTCTATTCGACTGAATTTTGCAAGAAGGAATACTAAAATTTCTGGCACTTATGAAGAAACACTTATCCACGTAGGGAAAGTAATGGTGCATAAGTTGTTTCAAAAATGAGGCAGAAATTTTATTTCTGATTGCAAAATGTAGTCCAAAATTCTTGAAAGCAAGGTGCGTAAATGCTTGTTTGGCTGGATGCTTGATGGCTACTTCAAGAAGTACGTGTTTAAAGTTCTATATATGGAGGTTTTTAGTAGAATGGAATTTGAACTTACTTCTTGACGATTAAACATTGGAATTTAGTCGTAAATTTTACACAGCATATATTTTAATACTAGTTTCAACCGAAAACACTAATATTTGATTTTTTCAAAACGTGCATTAATGCGCCTTGTCCTCGAAGCCCCGAAATTGTGATGTTATAAATTTCCGCTCACGTTTTTCAAAAAAACTGATTAAAATGTCTCCTTGCAATTTTCTTCGATTGTTTTTCAGAAGTAGTGAAGAAAATTCCCAGAAAATCGCAGTAAAAAATGTCGGTTGGTTTCCTTTTGAAAAAAATAAAACCTGAGCGAAGACTTTCAACGACGCAATCTGAAATATGCATTATTTTTTACTAAATCTCAATTTAAGCTACGGCGTGAACACATTTACATATATTTTTTTAAAATGCAGAAGATATGCAGAGGATACATTTTTCAAAGATGAAAAAGAAAATTTTCCCACCAGGTGAACGGGGTCGCTGAAATGAAGCATATTTTCATCTAGATTTACGAAGAAACGGTGCAGAGCAACAAATCAAGTTTGAGAAGAACCATGCTTCATTCAAACCCCCCACCCCCTCTTCCCCCTTCGCCGAGAGTAACTGCCACTGCAGTTGACAGCTTCCCGTTTCCTGTGCTATCCCAGCATCTACCTAACTCCCATGTAAGGTGTTCACACTAAAGATTCTCATATAAAAACAACGGAAAAAAACTTTAAAATCAAATTTAAAGCATCGCATTTGGGACCTGGAAAACCAGACATTCAGCACGTACCGAAATATTCCCGGGAAAATTTTTGTAACATGTCCGGAAATCCTGAGTTCATTAATTAATTGATCGCTTATCAAATCGTTCCCCAAGCGGCTCAAAACCCATCTTAACGGGTGTTGGTTGTCAGGTAAAACCATTCGGAATAGCGGGCCGATTATTGAAATTGATAGACAAATAAAACAAAAGAGATTTGAACAGATCCTATTCGTAGAAGCAAGTGGTTGCAATGGACAAAGAAGGTAGTTAATAGACTAACTAACGACAACCCACGAGGGACCCGATAGTTAGTCCATCATTTTCTCCCTTTGTCTACAAGAACCACCCATTTCAACCAATAGGACAGCTTTATACTCCATATGTCTCCTTTGTCTATAGCTTTGTCTATCCATTTAAATAATCAGCCCGCTGGGTTGCTGAGACTGATAACTTGTTTTGGCTTGAATCGAAGGACTGCATCTTCTCCGCCTTTTGTCTTTCTTGGCGGTGGCTTTCCTTCAAGTTTCTCATCCCCGACTGTCCGTTTCTCCTCTCTTTGAACCGGTGTTCTGCTCCTGCTTTATCGTCGTCCCTCCCACTTAAGGACTCATCTCAATCTCCGCGTGAGCTCTGTTCTCCATCTATCTCCATGATTTTCACGGCTCACAAGGAGATAGTGTTAGGAGAGAGGGTGGATTTTATGTAGGGTGACGGGGTGGCACCCGAGACGGGGGTCCCGAGGAACTCCTCAATTTGGAGAGCCGCCAAATTTCCAGAGATCGGCCACCGATCTCCAGAGCTACCGCCATAATACGTTCAATTGGACGTATTTATGCTAAAAGGAACTATCTGCATAGGGTTTGCGCGTAGCATAGTGCCTTTCAGCGTAAATGCGTCCAATTGCGCTCGAAAACTTTCCGCCAAAAGCTTTCTTTCCGTTTTGACTGGCACGTGAATATATCCGACCCGGAATAAATTCCGCCCCGTCCTGGATAGATAAAGCTTTGCACTTAGAGAGAGGAGGGTGATTTCGTCTCTCTCTGGCGTAAGAGCGTATCTCTCTTTCCTCATGGACCCCATAAAGCATTGGGTTCTACGGAGGACAGGGCTCAAGTGGAGATAGATACGCCCCCACGTCAGCGACGAATTGTGAAGACTTCTAGTACTGCAATGTATTTCTTGCGACGTCATGCCGTCACGTCAGGAGGAAGGATCTAATTAAATCGTTCGCTCCCTCTGCAAAGAAAACTATTCGATTTGATGTACTTCGGTTTTTTGTCGTCGGACTCCTCAGTCGATTTATTTTATTGTATCGTCTCGACGTATAATTCAGAATCGCAAAATGGAAACGAATAATGCCTTCACTCGAACTTTAGCTTGGAATTTGTTTTCAGCATCGTGCTATTTATTTCAGTACAATAATTTGACTGAATTTTGGATTTACGAACAAAAATGTCTGGCTCAGTTTGTTTGGCTCAATAACGTATGTACCCTTAAGTTTCTCTGCCCACATAAGTGTTTTTACGGACGAGCCCGGAATTGTAGGTCCTAAGCACAAAATGTCCAATTTATCAGTATAAAAATCTTGTGTGTGTGTATACTTTACTTAACTGAGTCTCGTTTTGTTCTGTTTCAGGTGAGTATACTGACAAGGATTTCGTAAGCAGACGTAAAGAGCGTAAGCTAAAATTAAGCCCGTTAATAATTGCTTTTTCTCCTGGATTATGCAGCATGTAGGGTTAAAAGTTCAGAAGAAAATTGGTGAAGTGCCCAAGGAAAATGTTGTGAAAAATTTTAGAGAATTGGCGGTGTCTCTGTGTGGATAGCGATAGAGATAACGAAACTCAGGAGCGCCTTAAATCGTCCGGACATGCTCTTGCACCATTTGCTTCGAAAAGGTGGTAGCTGCATTGTTTCTTTCTTGGTTTCAATCAGGGTGCAGGAGTTGGAGCAAAAACAGATTTTTAGAAAATTTCGATTGTTGATGACGGGTTTTCCATCGCATCCAAACCCTTCAACTGGATTATTTAACGCAGATTCTGTATTTTATTTCATCTTAAAAGGATTATCGGCGGGTTCTCTTTGATTTTATTTTTATGTATATTTTCCATTAAACTGATCACAAATTCAGTTATGGAACTTCGGAAATTGCTTCATGCAAGGAATCGCAACGATTAACTGCTACAAAAATTACTAAATACACTGAAAAAAATGATGAAATTTCAACTTTTTTTTTTTTTTCTTGGAGGATGACAATACTTCCTCTCTACCCCGGTGCCGGACACGGGAGCTGTCAGCAATAGATTTCGGGTGCAGATTGCAAAACGACGGTGGTGGCGCGACTGCGGATTGCACAGGAGTTAGGGCGCTCCGCGAGAATATTATGAACAATACCTATATGAAGCGTGTGGCTCATTTTAGAACTTTGACTTTTAGAAGTTTTCTTGACCGGACTGCGGGCCGAACGCTGCCTTTTTTTAACGGTATATTACAGAGAAGTGCAGGTAAAGGGGAATTATGTCGATATAAAAGAAGGGGCAGTGGACTGATTAATCGGAATAACTGGTCAAACAGTGGTTGCCCATTTTTGAGAGTGATTCTTTTCGCTCTATAAATGTTTTTACTTTTTTCTTTAGGCCTTGTCTCCACGGGCCGTTTCACGAGATTTGTCCCAGCGTTAAATTCCACTAACGAAGTTGAGAAAAATATTGAGTTAATCAATATTTTTCCCAGTACCAAGTATGGTACTTGTACCTCTAGGACCCACTGAGAGGAGAGGAAGAAGTGAAACGAATTGTGCGATATTTAATTCATTACTCCATTGTTAATGTTCGTTTCGTTAAAATAATGTGTATAATTGTCAACTGAGTGCAATTAGTATTTTAATCCCGGTTAAATACTCGACTTTATCTAATTTATCTTCTCGCGCAAACTAGTCGCAGGACTGTATGAGCCCCGTCCCATGGAGACGGTAACTGGGAAAAATCCCGGAAGTTTCATTCCTGCGATTCGAACTTGGGACGAATCCTATGAAAACGTCCCGTGGAGACAAGGCCTTACCTTTCTCCTCTTGTATTTTAATCCCCCTAAGTTGAGAAAATGACAATTCTATATCTACCAGCAATCCCCCCCTCCCAATCACGTCATCGGGACACCCATCAAGGACGCCATAGACTCATCCGTTGATGACGTCATGGAGGCACCTGTCGATGACGTCGATGGAAACGAGTCTCGTTGATGACGTCATGGAGTCATCCTTGGATGACGTCTTGATAATGGCATTTTGAGGTCACATCCAGGGTACCAGTTGATGGTGACGTTACAACACAAACCATAATTCATGTATATACATTTATTGCTAATTAGTTTTTGATGAGTCAATATTTTCTAAATTTCTAATTTTTAATAAATTTTCCGCTTCATATATAAAACCTACTTTAGCATGTACCTACAGCATCAACTTGTTTTGAATCCCCCGCCACCTCTTTTTAAAAGTCAGAGAGTTTTTAGAATCTTGTCCATCTGTATTACAGGTCGTCAATTTTTACAGCCCACAAGCTGTTCGTTGGTTCCTCAGATGTCCGATTCAATTTAGAGATTCAATTCTTCAATCCCGCGGCCAAAATTTGTTTACATCATACGAGCGCCCTAACTCCTGTGCAATCCGCAGTCGCGCCACCCGTCGTTTCGCAATCTGTAGTGCACCCGAAATCTATTGCTGACAGCTCCCGTGTCCGGCACCGCTCTCCACCCTATGGGAGCGAGAAAGTAAAAATTATCGGCGTTTTTACCAAGGTCCGTTGGTACCTTTATCATCTCACTTTTTTACCAATTATTGGTAATTTTACCAGATTGGTAGACGTACCTAAAACCCGGTATTTTTACTGTTTTTTTTTTCAGGTAAGAATACCACTTTTATTGGTAATCAATTCCCGGTAACTTTGCCATTTTATCTCGGTAATTCTACCACAGTCGATAAAAAATATTTCCGTTTTTACCAAGGTCCAGTAAAATTACCGAAAAAGTTCAATAATTGTACCGAGATTTCTCGGTTAAATTATCAATTCCATAAATGGTAATTTTACCAAGAAAAAACTTGGATCAAATAGAACCCTGAATTCTTGGTAATTTTACCCTTTTCTTAGTAAATACATCGAGATTTGTTTTTTCAGTGAAGTTCCGTCCCTTCGTCAAGGGAACGACGAAACGTTATCCTCGCGACTTGTGAACGCGATCCGGCAGCCATGGGAACAGTTGACTGTGAATCACTTGACGTGACGTGATAGACAAGAGGGGCAGGGCGGCGGTCGAATCCGTGGCCCAGGGGCTGAAGGGAGTCAAGGCGAGGGGNGGGGGGGGGGGGGAGGAGAACCAAGAGTTACTGATACAAAAATACCCGACTGTTTCCACAACCACAGCCCAGATCTTCCAGTTGATAGATTTATGTGTGTAGATGGAAGATAGAGTGATATATGATGGGTTTATAAGTTGTCTATCACACAAGTGAGTTTGGGTGAGTAATAAACGAAAATGAGGGGAGCGGGGATAGGTGAGCCCCCCCCCCCCCCCCCCCCCCCCCCGCCCCCTCCCTCCTCCGCGGGCTCTCCCTTCACCGTTCGGTTCACACGAACACGCACGAACGCGAGTGCATGCGCGTGAGTGTATGTGTGTGAGTGGGGGAGGGAAGGACGTCGTAAATTAGGAGTCGTGCGTATTGCGTAAATGTTTGCAGATGTTGGATGGCTTCGATTATATTCCCGCGCTGCCCTGGCTGGGCTGGGGGAGGGGGGAGGGGAGTCTCCTCTGAAATTCGCACGTCGATGAAGAACAAATTTTCAAGAAATCCAGTCGTTTCTTGTAAATGCGTTTTTTTAAATTTGCGATCCGAACGCGGTTTTAATGGTTTTCAGTTCGATCAGCTTGTCCAGTAATTTTTAATTCTTGCAATTTTGAAAAGTGGGAGCTTACAATTTTCCAGGAATTTCCCCCGATTTTTTTGAAAAAATAAGCTTTCGATTGCGTGGCTTGAGTTCCGCATTTTGAGTTGCGTATTTTGATGCGCTCCTCTCTCACGATTTATGATCTATGCAACTGTTATCAATGCTGGATCGCACAGCTCATAAATCGCGGAAGAGGAGTCTTCAAAATCTGCTTGCCGTTTTTGGAAAAACAAACATTTCGTTCGTAAGCCAATAACATGTGGGGCAAATTAAAATTATGTTTTACCGGAATACAAGAATGGAGAAACCGGAGAGAAACGAAAATGAAATCGCGGAATTAAAAAATTACCAGAAGACAGCATTGGAATTACCAAGAATTTTCGTATTTCGGTATCTACCGAGAAATGTAATAACTCCAGCGAAGTTTTTTTCTTTCTATTTTATGTCCTCAAGAGTAACTTTCCCTGTATCCCAAGCTGTTGATGCTTTCTACAGCATTTGCTCTCCACTTGCGAGTGCAGACTGCCATAGGTCACCCCAGTAGGAGCCTCGAAGGAGCCTTTGCGATAGATCGATTAATCCGCCGTTCAAACCACGGAAAAGAATCGATTATCAGGCTATATGCGACTAATCGATTCTTTCCCATAGCTTCAAACGGAAAAACATCGATAATAGCCGGTTCGCGGACAGGACGGCGGGCGCGTTTTTATCAGGAGCCCCATCGATGCACGCCGAGTTGTTTATACCTCATTGTTCCCGATTCATTTTCCTTCTTGCACCGACCGAAAAGGTCAAGCGTCAGAAGCGACATCCCTAAACCGAAACCACCCAACTCGCCGCTTCAACCCGAGACGGTTACGTCGTTCTTGCGGGGGCGCGCGCACCCCCGGTTTGATCCGCGCTCGCCACCCGGACAAGAACCGCACTCGTCGACGGACGCCCTTATCCGATGAGCCCCAGATCGTGTGTGGTTGAATGCGGATCGGGGATCATCTTAAAATGGCGGTTACGCGGTTTTGCGCGGCGGGACGAGTGCGGCGGCACACCGACCGGCAGAGCACGAGCTTGACTCATTGTTGATGGCACACAACAAAGTATTTGTTTACATGAAATACGTTCCGTTGAGTACTCCAGCGTCGGGGAGGGGTGGGGAGAGGCGCCGGGGGGG
>NW_017547244.1:544676-570970 GCF_001854935.1 Bemisia tabaci
GGGGGGGGCAGGATGCGTCGCTGCTGTCGCGATTGCGTTCCGTGCACCGGCAGAGGGCGCTGCGGGCGGGGAGGAGATATGTCATTGACTAGATTTGCATAATCTAGGAGGACAGCTTGTCCAGATGCCGGACTCGCAGATTATCTGTCGCTCTGTCACTCGCCTCAAAATACGACTCGGAGCCGAGTCATAATCATGCTCACTATTCAGGCCCTGTCCGTCCTGTCCCCGCTGTCCCTGTCCCGGCCCCCGTCACTGTCCTAGCGCGCGCTCCTCCTCGTGCCCGCGGTCAGTGCAACGAAGCTGCCTGCTCTTCGCGGAGTCCGTCGAGCCGGAGTCGTGAAACCGGGAGTCGAGCTGTGGCGCCAAATTCGAAAACTCACACCCGGCACGGCAACCGCCTCCGGGCTCATAATTGAAATTGATAGAGCTATATAGAAGAAGGCCAAGTGTTAGATGTGGACAGTCATCAGCGGGCTGATTATTGAAATTGATAGACAAAGCTATAGACAAAGAAGGCAAAGTGTTGGACGTGGACAGTCATCTGCGGGCTGATTATTGAAATCGATAGACAAAGAGGGCAAAGTTTTGGACGTAGATATTCAGCAGCAGGTTGATAATGAAATTGATAGACAAAACGATAGACAAAGATCGCCTTAATAATCGATTCTTTACTATAGCTTCAAATGGGGAAATATCGATAATCGTTGTTCAGGGCTCACGTGGGAATCGAATTACGTCCTTACGTAGGAGGGGCGACGATTTACCGAGGAGGGCGAACTTTGTCTCTGTCCATAATCAATTAAAAAGTTTTCATTTAATTTTTTAGAGATGAGTCCATCGAAATCTAAAAATTCGATTTTTCGACCCAATTTTTTCCGTTGCGACAGTGCATTGGATATTTCTTAGTGTATATTTAGCTTTGTCGAACACTGCACTCGAGTCAAAATGAGACAGTATGTATATGAATGTTAAAACTCATTATTTTTTTCGGTCCCATGAATTACGAAGTTTTCCTTTTTCTCTATTTTCAAATTTGGCGCCAAAAACAGCTCCTGGAAACCCTTGGCCGCCGGTTGTCGACCAGTCGCTCTGGGAAGCGCAAACTTTTCCTGGCGAGCTGCCGTGGACGACTGACCAGCGCTGACCACTGACCCACGCCTCCGCGAGCCGCTCAAGGTCAACCACTGCCGACCATAAATACGTGTGCCTCGATCGATTCAATATCCATAAAACCCATTTTATTCGACTCTAAATCTGACTGGCGTTGCCACCTCTCGCTGAGACACCCCCCCCCCTCCCTCCAGGACGGGGAATCGGTCGTAGCTGAGTGAGTGTTATGGCTGGCGGTAACGAGGATACCTCAATATCTCGGACGTTGGGACGTTAGTGAATCAGCCGTAATGGCCCGGATCCATTGGCCGGGACGTTTGCCTTTTAATTTGATTGAGCCAATGATCGGGCTCCGGGCATAAACACGAAATGAAGCGATTTTCTCCCTTTTCATGGGCCCATTCGTTCCCATGAAGGAGCGCGAATCTCGATGAGTGTCGCCGGGCGATTTAACTGAGTCGTTCGGATCGGCCACGACGAATCGTTGTCGCCCCCCGAGATCTGGAAGCTCATCTTTTATTGGCCACGCGGATCCATGTCCATGTGGTCGCGTCTCGATCCAGTTGTCACCGGCCGGCGCGAATCATCGGTTTGCGAGCCTCCGGTCAAAATTGAACTGTATTTTGCTATAAAGAACTACATCTTTTCACTTAATTTAGAAACAACACATGTACCTTAAATTTCCCCAAGTAGATGGGTGCTTTTGTAGCTGATCTGGGAATTATAGTTTCGCACGCAAAAAAAGAGCACTGGTTTGTTGAATGATATGTACATTTCCAAGTAATTGTGGGAGCACTCCAAAGAATTAGGTTACTAACCCAAATGTTGCGGTACTACCACAATTAATTAGAAATGTCCCTATCATCCAACAAATCGAGGTATAGTACCATAATTTTAAGATTACCCTTTTTATCCGCGCCTGTTGCAACTAATTGTACTCTTATTTGGAGACAAAATGCCACCAACTACTTGTGCATAATCTCTAAATTTCGTTTTACCTTATGAAATAATCATTCGCAAACAAGCCCCGCCAGATGTCACGATACAAACAATTATTAACAATTTTTGAAAGGACGGTAAGATAAACAAGGAATGGATGGATGAACTTCTTACCCTCGTACAGAATGACGAGAAAAAGGAAACCCTGATGATTTACTTTAAAAGACTCCGCGCTTAAAAATGTGGTGAAAAAAATATATATAAGAAATGTTCCCGAAAAAGAAACTTTGGAAAGTACGTCGTGGAATTCTATGTCGTAAATCTCTGTAAAGTTATAAAAAAAAAATTGAAATTGAAGAAAACTCGTCACTCTGGTTTTTGGCTGTGTTTTCTTTGTAAAGGGACAGTTGGTCTGTATTCTGCAATTTGGAACTACTATTATTGGCTAATTCATAAAATCTCCTATCTGCATAGGGAAACTAATGACACACATGTTGCTTTATAAATAAGCGAGAAATAGTCGTTCCGTATTGCAAAATCTAGCCCGCCCCTCTCTCTGTACGTTACGTAGCAGGTACTTGAATGACACGTGAGCGAAGCGTAACGGACAGCGATGAAAAATCGTCAATGGGCCCAATCCGTCATTAGCGATTGGATAGCGGATTTTTTGTCGAAATTTACGGCAGGAAGCCGACGACGAAAATACCCGGCGATGAATTAGTGCCCGACTGGCTGAGGCTCCTTTTTTCTTTTTTGAATTATTTTCGTCAGCTGAATTGCAGATCACAATCATAATAATTAATGGTGCCGTAGCGAGGCTAGCGACAGTTGTTAGATCAATTTTTGACGTCGTCTCTTGCAAGCCGTCACCCATAACTCACCCGCCCCGACAGAATTGCCAACTGCCAAACAAATATATTGCCAACTCAACTCAACTTTTGTCACAGTTTGAAATTCTTCGGCTTCACCCTACATATTTCATTCCCCATGTGCAGCGTGCAGCCTGTAATAGTTCCTACCATTTTTCGACCTCGCACAAATGCTACACTTCTTCCCCCCCCCCTCCCCGTCCCTTGCCCCCGCGTCCTCCTCGCTTGGCTTCATCTCCGCACGTATATACGTCCGTACGACTATAGATATGATCTTTTTTTCGTCCAAATTGAGACAGAGAGCTGCGGGTTTCGTCATACTTTATTGCCCGAAAGAGCCAGCTCAAGTACGTTATTTCTCAAAGTTTCCTCGATATATTGAGATTATGAGCGAGGGCGGGAGGGCCGTTTTGTGTCCCTTCGATCCCTTCACGTAAGACGGACTCAATTTCGTCCGGTCATGTCATCGTCCCGGAGCACATTTCAAAGTGTGTTGCAGGGAGATTACCCTCTAGATTTTAACTTGAGCCCCGAGACCCATGTATTCTTACGCGTTGGAGGGTTCACGTCGGATTTCGGATATGATTATTCCGTTCGGAATCTGACTCGGGAGACCTTTCGTCCTAACTGCTCCAATTCCGCTCGCAAGTCGGTGTCGGTCCCTGGGGGCGCGAATCACGCGGCACGCACCTCCTCTTTGTTTATATACCTAGTTTCGGAAAGTTCCTACTTTTCGGGGGGACATGACGTCGGAACGAGGACCGTCGTTGAAATAACCGGGGGTTCAATATTTCGCCAATAGATCGCGCTCATCGTTCCAGGGTCCATTCGTTTCAAAATGAATCTCGCGAGACCCTCACATCGTCGTTTCCAGAGACAAGACGTCGTCTCCCGAGCACTGGAGAAAAACACATTGGATCTTGAGTCCAAACTCTTAAAAACATCGAGAAGAAAAAATACTCTTGATTCAATCAGATTTAAGCTTAAATCAAGAACCAAGCCTCTTAATTTGAGCGGATTTTCTTTTGATTTAAGCTTAAATCTGATCGAATCAAGAGTCTATTTTCTTGTCAATATTTCCAAGAGTCTGGGCTCTAGATCCAATGTGTTTCTTTTTTCCAGTGAAAGGAGGAACTTATCTGCATTCCAAGGTCGCCGAATTGATTCAAAGAAGTGTTTTATTTTACAAGAATGTACCTGTGCAATTTTTATCAAAAATTTGTCTGATTTTTGCATGAAATCTGAGGAAAAATCAGTGAAATTTTCACTTAGAAAAGCTTAATTTTCTCCTGGTTAAAAGAAGGAATCCTTGATCGATGCAACCACCCGCTTCCACCAATAGGATCCCTCCATATCCTTTTCGTATTTTCTGTCTATAGCTTTGTCTATCAATTCCAACAATCGGCCCGCTGCGGTCTTTTCTCCTGCTCTTCTCTCAGATCCACGTCATTCAAACTCAAGGAGTTGTAACGTCCAACTTTTTATTTACTTTTTCCCGATCTCAGGCGTAAATAAGTCCTCGGCCTTCCGCACTCTTCGCTTGTGTTTTCATCCATTTGGGACGTGGAAATGAATGGATTACCCTTTATCGCCATTATTCTTTCAGTAAATCGATTTGTAACACCTCTCCAGCGGTCGAGCAGTGATGCGTCGATTTAGAATATCGGAGTACAAAAAAAAAGAGAGAGATGACCAATTGAGAAATCATGCTTTACTCCTTTTCTCTTTTTATTTTCTAGTCAATAGCTTTTTTTTCAACCGTGATCATAAAAAATAGATGTTTTTATAAGTAACCGACATCTTATTCGCCGAATCCTTGCATGGAAGGAACCAACGTTAGTACTAAAACCAAAATTTGCGTGCATGACATTGATTTAGAAACTGTAAGAAAAATGACAGTGATTAACAAGACTCTCCTAAGCCAGGAAGTGGCAAAACCACCTCAATTTAAGTATAGCTAGGGGAGAAATTGTAGACTTATGTTAGAAAATTTAGGAAAGGAGTGTCTAGGAAAAATGAAAACAAATCAGCTATTTGAAATAGTAATTGTGTAAAGGGTATAAAACGATTCGTGGAGGTTTTGAAAAACATATGTGTTCGATATCTTTGTATCTCTTCAATTTTTCAGTTATCTCTAGTCACTTTCGTAACGTGAATTTTAACTTATATTTTATTTTATTGTTTTGTCTTGTCTGTTACAGGTAAGTTGAATGTTCTTGAGCCCAAGTATTGCAAGCTTTTGCTCCAACGGTGGTGCGTACAAAATATAATTTTTTGACTTCGTTTTTCTCTCTCTTGGATATGTCTCTGTCTCTTGTACTGACAATCAATCCCAAGTGACACTGAGCGTGACTTTGCAACGTGCACAAATAATTTCGTAGAAAAATGTTGCACAGAAATAATTTTTTAATTAAGTGTATTTTATACATTTTACAGTGTAGTGTACCTATATGTCGAAGACAAATTGTCAAATCAGGAATTTTGTCAAGTGCCTAGGCAAATAGTTGAATATTCTTACTTATATTGAAATTTTCATTATTTTCCTAATTTTACAAAGAATGCTCCTGTAAGAAAGAATTCTCTGTAAATATGCTGCACACAGTAGTATTTTAAACGATTTTTAGTTCCTGAACGCACATTAATCTTGAAATTTTCAGCACTTCATAAAACTTGGAATTTTTAAACTCGTAGCATTTAAATGTACGAGTGGCATTTGAGAAGGAAGGAACAAGGAGAGTTTGCGAATTTGAAAAGCTATTCTTCCCAAAATATTAAAAACCCGTAAACTACCCGCCGTAAATTTACAGAATGCCGTAAACTGTCAACATTTGACTACCGGCCTAGGCATTTGATAAAATGCCTGATTTGACTATTTGCCTTCGACATATATGTATGGTTGATTTAATACATCTCAGTAATGAAGCATCGTTGAATTTAAATCATCACTCATCTTGGTCAAGGCGTTTTGTTTTAAATTTTCTTTTTCATTTTTTCTGCTATTTTTCCTGGTATCAGTGCCGCAAAGCGATGTAAAATATTTCATAGCGACCAAAACAAAGCAATGAAAGGTAAAAATTAAGCATTTCGGAAGCATTTGCATTTTCGCGCAAAGCTCAAAACTTCGCAAGAATAAATATGTTGCCCAAAGGGTTGGGTCCGATGCGTTGAGTAATACGTCGTTTAAAAAAGCGATAGAGCCCGGCTGTCCGGCCATGTCCGAATATGAGGGTGATTGCTTGTACGTGTTTATTTATTATTAACCGCAAGTCTATGATGGACACGCCGCGCCGCGGCCGTCGGGGAGTCAATAATTGCCGTAAAAAAAGCCCGCCATAAAAAGCGGCTGTCAAAAATCGTGCCGGACGCCGAACCGAGGGTAATGAAAAGGAAAACGCGGGAACTATGAGCGCTGAATTATCAGTGCGCCCGGAGAGGGGACAAAAATAATAATAAAAAAAAGAAAATCCCAGCGCCCGAATTAAAAAAAAAACAACAAAACAGCGACGGATGAAAGTGGAAAAAAGCGGGGGTAAAAAGTAGATTAATTTTTGCGCCATCATTTGCTCGTTCTAATAGTTTGATTAAATTAAAAAGTTGATTAAAATTGGTCATAGTTGCGTATTGCGGCGACCGGTGGTGAGAGAGCGCCACTGATCAGCTGCAATCTGTCACGAACAAATTGCCGCCGCCGGACCCCGCTCGGCCAAACCACTCAACTCCCCGTAGGATGCGCGGGAGGTTACGCGGTTTTGAATCGGTGGGATTTCCATCCTTGGGGCATAGGCGGAACAAATAGAACGCGCGACGCATTTTATTTTATTTCACCGATAATTCGTTCCTGCGGGAAAAATATCCAGCGTTTGATCCCATCGCTGCGCTCGCCGCGGGGCCCGTGGTGGGCGCTTCAAACAAATTTCACTGGGACCGGACAAAGATGACAAAAAAGGGTAAATTAATGAAATTCATAAATAGGACTTGAACGAGTGCGCATCATTTTTATCCTAGCGCATAGATCAGCGAGCCCGGGCCCAATAACATCGCTTTTCAACTATGAAATCACATTATCTTATTAGCACTTACACCGCTTTCCATGATTCATTCATGCGAGCTCCGCAATTCCTCCCTTTTTTCCCCCGACTCTGCTTCCTAGTAATAGCGGAGCATCCGCACTATTTGCCTTGTGATCGCCTCACCGATTCACCGGATGGACTGGACACTATTTGTTTTTGATTATCGCCCCGAACCCCACCCTGAATTTTATTCCACCCTAATTTTTCTGCCCGGTAACCAACCGTAAACTCGCCGACGGCTACCCTAAAAATATCCGAGCGTGTTAATTGAAGCAGTGCTGGAACGTAAGATACGATAATGCAAAACTAGTCTCGTTCGAATACATTTACGACGGTCAAAAGCGACTTCAAGTCTGAAAAGATTGACTCTTGCCTGAAACAGTGATGGCATCACATCTGGAACAGTCCGAAGTGATGTCATGTACGAAACCAGAGACAATTTACTACATTCGCGTGTGTGAGTTGTAAAATCACTGTCTTCAGTTGGGTTCGGTTTGGTCATGCAACTAAACTAACTCCGTGGCAATGCGTGAAGTATCTTTGGAATTGAAGGCGCCCCAAACCGGTAACACGATTTTCCAGTATTTCATTAGCGAAACCTACTTTGCTCCAGTGTAAAGCATTGCTATCAATCGAGGTTTTTCGCAAGCCGCTTGGAAAATCGCCTTTGATTGTTGATTTCCATCAGACAAAATATATTTCTGCGACCCCGCACTGGCAATCAAGCAAAGTAATCGAGTGAGGCAGAAGTAAAATTCGAAGGTCAACGCAACTTTCCACCTAATGATGATTGATGAGCAACTTGTTGAGCAAAAAATGAAATATAATTTGCGCAGCGATGACTGATGAATGTCGGAGTGAGTGTTTACCTCCATTGTCTATTCCAATCATCCGCTTTCAGCTGATGGTTGAAATTGATGGATAAAGCTATAGACGAAGAAGCCAAAGAGAAAATAGAACGATCCTCTCGGTGGAAACGGGTGGTTACAAAAGACAAAAGAGGTAAGCAAAAGACTAAGTAACAGCAACCCGAGAGACCCTGTTATTAGTCCATAATTTTCTCCTTTAGTCTAAGACAGCCATACGTTTCAATCAATAAGAACGGTCCCATATCCCTTTTTCCTCTCTTTCTATCGCTTTGTCTATAAATTTCAATAATCAGCATGCCGGATTGCCAAATTTCCTTGGGCCTTCTTTGTCGATAGCTTTGTCTATCAGTTGAATGAACAGCCCGAAGGTATGGTTCGGTAACTCCCTCAACCCTGTGTCCACTCCTTTGTCTATTGCTATGTCTAGCAGTTGAATGAACAGCCCGAAGGGATGGTTCGGTAACTCCCCCAAATTTTTTTGTGTCTACTTCTTTGTCTATAGCTTTGTCTATCAGTTTCAAAACTGCAAAAATCCGCCTTGCAAAATTTCCTTATGTTTCTTTGTCGATCGCTATGTCTATCAGTTGAATGAACAGCCCGAAGGGATGGTTCGGCAACTCCCCCACATTTCCCGGTGTCTACTCCTTTGTCTATGGCCTTGTCTATGAGTTCAATATTGAGTCCGGAGGGATGGTTCGGGATCGGCAACTCTCACGCCTCTAGGTACGGTGGATCCATGGGTCGCGAAACTTAGTTGCGGAGTAATCAGGAAGCTGATGAATTACGAGGGAGCGGGTACTCAAAAGTAAAACATTTAAAAGACAGAGCTCGGGGCGGAGGGGGTGGGGGGCGGGGGCAGTGCGGAAGGGGGTTGGAGTTTCGGGGCCGTTGCAAGTGATGAATGTGACCGTGGAGAGATGAGAGGCAGATGGACTGAGATGGAGACGCCACCCGCGCTCCAACGTTGCCGCGTTTCCGCGTCCAATTTGCATCCTTACGGTGTACAGGGTGTCCCCGATTCAAATGCCTATTCGTTGGGAAGCGATTTTTTCAGGCGATGATTGGATTGCATTTTGCAAAAAGGAACCACTAGCATTGCAATGTTGCTAAGATTGTGCAACTTTTTTTGTCTTGGAGGAAAAACCCGATTATCCATTAATAGCTTCTATTTAACTTGCTAAAAACTGTAAATTTAAGACAAAAATTACCATCTAAATTTCATAGTTTTTCACGATTTCCGCAATTTTATTGGAAAGGTTGAAGTTGCACAATCTTAGCATCATAGCAATGCTAGTGGTTCCTTTTTGCAAAATGCAATCCATTTAGAAGTTCTGATGCTGAGCTTAATACCTCCTGAGGCATTTGAATGGGGTAAGACGGTAAAGCTCCTTGAAGGTCTCAAGAAAAAATGCAATTTTTATTTTTTTTAAAGTTCTAATTGAATCAACGTATGCGAAAACGTCCGTTGTCCAATACGGGGTTTCATAATTGCGGTGGGTTCCTTTTTTCCCACGACACTGATTAATAGGATCTATCTCTTTTGTAAACGTTGAATTACACTTAGGGGATTATTGGTAAAATTGTTCTACATTCCTAACGTCTTAAACCGTCTTGTGTCGTTTGGTAACAACAAAATTGTTTACTCAAATTCTGAAACACTGTCTTGGACTTCGTACTTTTTCGCATACGTCGATTCAATTATAAATGAGGGGCTTGGCTTGGAGGACAAATAGGATAAGTGTAGTTCTTGCAATTTTGAGAAATGCATTTTTAAGATTCCAAATTACGTGGAGCCTTATGGGGGAAAGAAAGTTCAAACTCGATTTTTTTTCTTTCTAGCTTTTCAAGGCTAATTTTTGGTAAAATCATGCATAGGTCAATTTTTTCAAATACTGCGATTATACTCCCTTTCCTCCAAGCCCCTCAAATGTTTGATAAGCACTATCTCTCCGCTAGTGGCTCAAAATTATACACGTTTTTACTTTTTTAGAAACTTACTCATCTACGCTACTCCACCGATGGTTGGGTTTTCAAAAGATGCAACTATTCGGCCTCTGAGGCCGCGCTAGGAAGTATCTTTCCCCAATGAAGGCGTTTTGAGTGCGTTGGCACTCCCCGTCAATTATTATTTTAAGCAATCGCATTTACTCACTAATTTACGTTACCTTACCGGTGGATGGGTTGGAAAGGATGCAATAATTCAGCCTCAAGGGATACTCCATTCATACCTCATACCTAATTCTTAAAAGGTTGACCTCATTAAGTACACGCCAAAGAAGTTCACGCATTTGTAGACTGCGACAGAAGATTGTCGCATGAAAAGTAAACGCAAGAAGCAAGATGGCGCATCTTCTGTTGCACTCTAAAAGTGCGTAAACTTAACTGCGAGCTGATTTTTGAAATTGATAGACAAAGCTATAGACGAAGAAAACAAAACGGGTATGAAGGCATCCTATTAGTGGTAGCAGGTGGTTTAAATGGACAAAGGAAATAGATCAACTAACGGCACCTCACGAGAGACTCATTGTCACCCAATGGTTAGTCCATGATTTTCTCCCTTAGTCTATAAGAACCTCATATTTCAACCAATAGGACCGCTCCGCTCTATTTATGTCTTCTCTGTGTATCACGTTGTCTATCAATTTCAACAATCAGCCCGTTGGCGCGGACTCTACCTAAGTTCTAATGACTCTCCGGGCTGATTGTTGAAATTGATAAACAGAGCCATAGACAAAAAAGACAAAAGGGATACGGAGGGATCTTATTGGTGGAAGCGGGTGGTTGTAAGGGACAAAGAAGGTAATTATCTAACTAACGGCAGCCCACGAGAGACCCTTTAGTTAGTCCATCATTTCCTCTCTCAGTCTGTGAGAACCACCCATTTCAACCAATAGGATCGCTATATACTACCTATGTCTTCTTTGTCTATAGCTTTGTCTATCAATTTCAACAATCAGCCCGCAGGTATGAAGTCATAGTATCCAGATCCGGATTCGAGACACCCTTTAATAGCGGGAAAGTGGGGATTTGGACCACAATCTGGGAACGACGCGGCGCCTCCTTCCCTGACCCCTATCATCTCCGGTCGAGGAGCCAGCGGCGGGANGGCGGGAGGAGGGGTGGGGGGGTGGGAGGTCAATACGGAAAACGGAGTTTAAGGCCGGCGGCGGCGGCGGCGCTGGCGGCGGATAGGTGGAAAGTGAAAAAGTGAGAAAGTAAAAAACAGGAACTAAGAGACTGCCAGCGGGAAATTGATGGATTATTGCCGGGCGGCGGGCGGTGTCCTAGGATCGGGATCCATCTACCAGGTGACAGGTCGTTGGGGACTCCCGCGCCACCCCCGGTTGCCGCCCCCGCCCGGATCCGAGTCCTGGGTCGCCGAGCCGGGCTTTTCCGGGCGGCGAACCGGCAGCCGGGCTCGTAAGTTGCGACATCCGCGGAAGACCGCGCTCCAACCCCCCTAGTAGACGCTCCTTGGTCAACCGCCCCTCCCGCTACCCCAACCCCTCCGCCCCCTCCCCCGTGAACTGAAGATTTTAAACTAACTTAATAGGGCTTCGACCGGGCCGGCAATGAGTCGTATAACGCCACTGAGTCGTGCCAAGGATGCATTTTAAGTCGGGCTAAAATCGGTCTTTATTTCGTTATAAGGAACTTTTTTTTTTTTTTTTTTTTTAACTTTAACCATTTATTTATTTAGTTTAATACACGTAATAAGGAACTGCAATTAGACCGCATTTTGCAATTAGGAACTATAATTTCTAGCTCAGTTTACAAACAAAGTATTTATCATTAGTTTACCTAAGAACTTTAATGTTTTTACGGATGAGCCAGAAATCATAGTTCCTAATTGCAGAATGTAGTCCAATTGAAGTGCTGGGTTCAGAAAGGGTGCTTCTTGGTTGCAGACTCTCAGAATCTTTGCTTGCGTTTCATCCATTATTATTAAAGCAAAGATATGGAATTCGGTGGATTTTGCGAAAAACATAGCAGGCACCGCAATGGAGTTAGACGTGGTTTCATATTTAGGTCATCGAAATATTGTTCCTTGATTTTAAATTCTCAACAAAAGACCCCTACCACTAGTCAAATTCATCTCCTAACTCACCCTTTTCGAAAACGCTACTTGGTGCATCTCCGGTGAACTCGGTTTAATTTAACATGTACGTTTCAACGTGCAAGTTGGACGTACTCGACGAGAATAGAACCAGAAACTTGAACTGGGATCATTTTACCTTCTACATTTCAACCCTGAAGATGTCTCTTTGGTTCTCTCTCTCTATCTGAAATTATCTGTCATTTCTCACTATTTGAAAAACATTTCATTGTATGCAAAATTTCTAACTATATTATGTCAATAGGTTCACAATTCAATGGTCAATAGGTTAATGTCAATAGGTTCACAAATTCTGTTCAAACTTTGGTGTTTAAATTTGCAGTGATGTATAAACGTGTTTTGCAGCTGTGTGTAAATAGCTGAAATCTATTTATACTGACGTGTATTTTTGCCCTTCAAAAAAGAGGCTCCACGTACAAATAAATAGATAGATAAATAAATAAATCCTGACCTTCCTCTTACCTGTCTCTAGACTGAATTAAGTTCAGGTGGTCTCGTTTTCTTTACCCCCTCTCTACAGCAGAATATTGAATATAGCTCCGCTGGATTGGGTTACGTTTTGCAATAAGGAATTACTATTTACGGCTCTTTGTAGAAATCACATAGGTACAATGAAAGTCTCTATGCAGATAAGTGCTTTTACGAATGAGCGAGAAACAGTAGTTCCTTGTTGCAAAATGCAGTCCAATTAATTAATTGGAGACGAAACCTAACGATGCACGATTCTGATTCCTAGTCGCATACTGCCGCGGTGCCAAGCGCCGTATAAGCCATCAGACGTTGCAAAATTTCTTTAAATTCATCAGTTTTGTCTAAATTTCCGGAAAATTGTATTCGCACTTTAATCAGTAGTAGCTGAAAATTTTTTCAGGAGAAATGTTCATTGCTTTTCTCAAAATATGTATATTTTCCCGGGAACTATTTGATAACTTTCGAATGTTCATACTACGGCTTACTGTTTTTATTTCGAACACGGCAGCACACGCTTCCACCAGTGGCGATTGTCTTAAAGCGGCAACACTGTTTTTACTCCATTAAAGTGTATGTATAATAATCGATTCTTGGTAAGGGTATTTACCTCATCCGAAATCGATCTTTTTAATGGATTTAAATGGAGAAAAAACAGCGTTGCCAACTTTCAAGAAGTACCACTGACCTCCGCACTTACTGTGAAGATAAAACACTCTGATCCATTCATCGTTGGATTATCGACTTACAAACAAGTGAGACTAAAGAAATAAAAAGATAAATCTCTCGAGTTAAGACCCAGTCTTATCGCTCTTTAATTCCAAGCACTTTCACCGTATCCCATCGTCTTCGATAAAATCGATCCTCGATCTTACGCCGTGCGATTTTTTTTTTAAAATAAAAAAGTTTTCACGTAACTTCTCTCAGGCTAAAGAGTTTTTCGGAAAGAAAAAAGAAACTTAAAAAAAAAAAAAAAATTAATAAATCAGATGTTTCTGTCTTACACGCGACTTCTTCATCAGTGGTTTCTGTGTCAACAGAAGTAGGATTTGAAGCTTTTTCGGGAGGCTGCGATTAATATATCTCAACGACGAGTGGAATAAGGCGGGAGGCGAAGAGGTCCATGGAAATGGCGACACAAAGACCTTTGAAAAGGCTAAACGGTTCGGAAGCGGGATAAAAGGAAGGTTACTCATTCCGATCGGAGCTCCGCGGAGGACACCGAAGCAGGAAGATATAAAAACGATAATAGCCGTCATATCGGAACCGAAAAAAATATATAAGCTAAAATAATAGGAGACACCCCTGAATTACGGCGGGATTTCAGAAAATGATATGGGTTCAAAGTTGCGCTTAAAATGCCCCATAAATAATTTGATTTGGAAATTAGAGGTACGAGTCAAATGAAAAGTTGGATAATAACCGGCCGAGAGGGACGGGGCGACCGAAGGCGTGGTGGCGGCGGAGAGGTGGTGGAAGTGGAGGGCGGGGGGCGGGGGAGAATAATGGGCAGGAAAAAGTGGAGTCGAGGAAAAACGGGGGGAGGGGGGTGACTGCTCTGGAAAAGGGGAGGCGGAGGATAAGGGAAAATAAAAAGAAAGAACAAGTACTCAAGAGCGTGGAAACCCACCGAAAAAGCAGTATATCTTGGGGGATACCCATTATCTGGCTTCAAAACTCTACACTGTCTGTCATTGATAGGATATATAGAGAGACATTATGTCATGGGAGAACAGATGTATAAAATAAATATCCCCCACGCCTCCGTCAATCTCTCTCTCGCCCTCAGCCGGGCTCGCCCGGGCAGCCGTCCTTGTCTCGCAGCTTGCATAAATCAGGGCCGCCTTTTTCTATAGCTCCCTGATCCGACCGACAAAATGAGTCAAGAAAAAATACATAAATAAGAGAAGGAAAGAGCGCGCAACCCGCCGGGCGCGCGAGAGAGAGCGAGGCATCGGGGTTGGCAGGACGGATCCGAGGGCAGGAGCTTCGCGGTCCCTCGCCCCCCTCCATCGTCCCCGCCCAGAGAGAGCCTCCGACGGTTAAATCATGTCACTTTCTTTGCCAACTAATTACAATGAGAACATTTTTTAATCAATAAACATTATTCTTTATTTCGTCATATCACACTGACTTTTCCCTCTTTTTCCCGCCTTTTCCTTCGTTCGCCTCGTCCTCGCGTCCAGTCTCAACGTGCACTGGACGCTACCTCAACCTCGCACCGATTGTTGACGAATTTCACACCTCAAATGGACTACATTTTGGAATTTGGACTGTAAATTCTAGTCCGGTTTAAAAACAACGTTTGTGCCATTCGTTTCCCTATGCACATAAGTGTTTTTCCAGAAGAACCAAAATTTATAGTTCCAAATTGCAAAATACAGTCCAAATGCACTACTGTTTCCTTCGTAACTCGTCCAATTTAAAAGGATCTGATAATTTGATTGGAATGGGCTACTATACAGAACTGAAATGTAAGAATATTACAAAAATTAGTAACATGGGTTGAATTTTGTGAACATTTCCATCTCGGATAATACCACCCTACTGCACTCTCTACTTTTCAAAAGTCCAAGAGTTTAACTCACCGAACAAACTCATAACCATGGATTTCTAGATACCACTATTCGCACTCTACACCTGTCCTAATTGCATATGCAAAAATTATTGAAGGCACTTTGACTTCCTATCTACCGTTGCACGTGCAAGTTGCGACCCGACGCTTTGCTCAATTGCTATAAATTTCTTGACGCAACTATTCGTGCTCTACGACTGTCCGGATTGCATACACGAAATATTGAAGGCGCACAAGCGACTGTATCTTTCAAAGGCAAAGTCAAGTGTGCGACTTTCAAATGTGCGAGATCAGAAATCCCCGATGCTTACAAGAAATCCACGAGACTGATCACACACAGGAATCAAGTATACTTGGAAAAGCTTCTTGTTGTGCCTTGTTTCTCCATCAGAGAATATGAAAGAAATACAATAAAATTCGAAACAAATTCTGTCTTAGATGTTTGATAAACGGAACGGAAAGAGACTCATGGAGAGAGTTCGAAGCCAATAGGCTAGAAACGGTGGAACAGTGGCGTAGAATTTTTCAGAGTCGGTATCGACAATCGAGTGTCTCGTGTCTCCGAGTCTCGGAAAATCAACATAATTTCGTTGTCATTCACTCTGTTAAAAAGATAACCGAAATACCGACGTTGATTGATTGATTGCGGGAGATAGCGCGGCGCGTATGGCGTATATACTACCGTGCTAAGGAAGAACGCCGTATAAGCCATCAGACGTTGCCAAGTTCCCTTCGCTGAAAACCGAATTCACTGGGTAAATTGTGAATATTATTCTCCAAAATTATCGGACAATTTTGTTCGCAATTTAATCTAAAATAACTGAAAATTTCAAGGAAAAACATGCATGAATGTTGTGAAAAATACATGTTTTATTTAGGGAAATTTGGCAACTCTTGAAGGTTCATACGGCGTTTTTCCTTAGCTTGGGAGTATAGCCCGGGTATTAGGCCCAGTCGAGTCTGCTTGCCACTTATGCTTCGGTAAATAAACTACTCGTTGATCTCTCATTCCGACTCTAATTCATCATCATTCCAGCAATTTTTTCCCCTGCTTATATAACATTCCTCATCAGCTCCAATTTCCCATCAAACGCAACCGGCGTCAACGCCTAGGTGTGGTGGCTACGAGAATCTCCGCTCAGCCAACTCATCAATTATCTACTTTCACCCACAATTTTTTTTAACGTAAGTGTTATGAGGTGGGACCTGCAAAAAAGGGTCTCATACCGAAAAAAATTTGAAAACCCAGTTGGTGGCATTTTCCATCGAAAGAGGCCCTGATAATCAGGGTCGTATTCATAGTTGTTTCTTGAATGAACGTATTTCTGCCAAACGGAACTATGTGCATTAAGACATGAGTACTAAGAACCGTAAGAATATATGCATAACAGGGCTCACGCCATCATGCACATAGTTCCGTTTGGCAGAAATACGTCCAAATAGATCATTCCCTTTGGAAGGCCTCTCTTGCTTTACATTGGACATATTTCTGCGAAACTGATCTATGTGCATAATGACTTGAGCCCTGTTATGCATATATGCTTATGGTTCTTAGGGCTCGTGTCTTAATGCACATAGTTCCGTATGGCAGAAATACGTCCCTTTGCGATTAAGGGTGATCTAAGGAGATCCTTAACGCAGACAATCATTGCAAATTTCGGTGCTATTCAGCAGTGTAACTTCGAAAATGAATCTTTGAAAGGAATAAAAATGATTTACTACTACGAATAATAGAAAATATAAGAGGAATTATATTGGGAGTTTTGTAAATTTTAATGTGGGTTAGTGCCCACTTGAACATTTATTTCATCAACTTTAAAATTTGTCCAAATTTTAGAATTTACCTCCCACATTTTGTAATTTTTGTGTGACAAATCATCGGAAGCCCTTGCAAGGATCCGTTTTGAAAGTTATACCGTTAAATATTGTTTTCGAGGGCAGCAATAATCGGACCGAGTTTATCAGAAAGGAACCAACCCTTATGAAGTTGAAACTGAGGATAAGAGGCTTGAAGTTTTATTCCTCCATGAGGTTCAATGTAGAAAATAAACTTTAACTCCTCTTTTCACAGACTGTTTTTTTTTTTCGACTTTGAGTTTTGTGGCAGGAGAAAACATACGACTATTGAAACTCAAAAACATTCTTGACTCAATTTTTTCGAAACTGTGGGTTGGGTCTTTTCCGATTAACTCGGTCTAATTGCCCCTTTTATGATGTCATTTTTCAGGTATCTACAAACCTCCCCTGGTTGCAATTTAAAGCAAATATGCCCTCTAAACGAAAGGAACTGCTTAAGGAATGACTATGAGTAATAAGACTCTTTTTTAGTCTGAGTGGAAGTTTGTGAAAACTTTATCGGGAGGTAATAAAATTACTAGTTTTGAAAACTCCTCTCTAAAATTTGCCCTGCAACATGATGCAGTCAACACGCCCGTGACACGCAACCATACGGCGAAACTGCCTGTGAAAGAGGGAAACACATTGACCTCGAGAGAGTGAGGGATAGTTCTTCGCCCGGTTCCAGACTTCCGTCTTTCATCGGATTGAATATTGCGTCCGGGTCCAGTTTGCCGCAGCTCTCTGATGGAAAAAGAAAGAAAAAAATGAGAAACAGCTCCAACGCTAAGTGTTCGTGAAATACGATAAATCAGAGGCCAAGCATACGACAAGCCGAGTGCCTTCAATTTAGTCGGATGCAACCCGCAGCGCAGGCTACGAGTCGCTTAGCCGCGGGCGCCACTTCACTCCGGCCTTCCCGCTTCTTCAGAGAGGAGCAACATGCAAACAGTTCGTTGTTCCCGGCGTCAATGATATTTTAATTCCTCCTTCCAAATATTTGAGGATGATTTCATTCAATTAATTTCCTTTGAATTGAGATGACTCGGCACTCGATCTAAATCCAACGTGACTCAAAAGAAATTTAATCGGAAGAGCTGATTACGAAAGTTGCAAGTCGCTTCTTGAAAAAAATTATTTTTGAAAAATTTCTTCTTTGCTCAAATATGTTGGTATTTATAGTGTAAAGAAGTTTGACTGTTCATTTAGCAAGAAACTCGAAATTCTACTGCCTGCTAGGCTCTGAACTGTTTTGAAAATATAATTCGTATAGTGATATAGTGAGTCGGGACTTACTTTTGGAGTCCGGTGGATTAATTATTGAAATTTATAGACAAAATGATAGGCTAAGAGGACGTAAGGCAAATGGAGCGATCCTATTGGTTGTAATGGGTAGTTCTTACAGACTAACGGGAGCAATAATGGACTAACTAAATGGTCTCTCGTGGGTCACCTTTGATTCGTCTGTTACTTACCTTCTCAGTCCATTGCAACCATCAGCTTCCATCTATACGACTGCTCCGTTTTTCTTTTGTCTTTTTTTCAATAGCTTTCACTGTCAATTCCGAAAATCAGTCCGCAGGAGTCTTTTTGTCTAGGAATCGACAAATAGAGCATTCAGGGTGTCTTCAAGTCCGGAATTTCCGGGAAGTCCGGAAATAGTACTGATTTTTTAAGGGCGGCCCGGAAGTACTGAAAAAGTGCGGAAATACCGCAAAAAGGTCCGGAATTTTTTTAAATTTGTTGTCATTTTTGTAGCAATTTCAAATTTGTGAAATTTTTCCAATTTCGTCAAATGGAGGTATTGAAAAAGTACGGCATTTTTTTGTTGGAGGAGGTACTCAATTGTTCAATGCACTGAAAAAGTACTGTAAAAGTAACTATTTCTGACCAGTCTTTTTTAGTAGACACCCTAGCATTGATTCGGGAACCATTGCGTCCATTCTTTTGCCAGGAAACGTGGCCACAAGTGAGCATTGCGGTTTACAGCAGAATCCTTCCTGTTGGTGCATGGCTGTCCGTTCTGTGTCAACAATTTGATCGAGAGGCAGAAGACAGGAGACGGAGGCCGATCCGAAGTGGAGACGCGGAGGTGCGGCTTGGCGGCCTCCGCAACCTCCACGACGGCGGCGGCGTGGAGACTTGAAGATGACAAACTGATGGACACCTGACGCGAGATGACGTGGAACGACGCGGAACCGCCGTCGAGGCGACGGGAGTTGTTTGGGCTGGACGGGAGCGAGCGCGGCGCGGGAGGCGGTGGCGGTGGCGGTGGAAGGTGTCGCCAAAACACGCCATGAATCACCGCGCCGCAGCCGCCAGCCGCCAGCCAACTCAACCAGACGAGCATGCGCGGCACCCAGGAATTTATCCCACACACGATTTCGTTCTTGTCCGTCACTCTCGACGACGTCCAGGATACTTACGCAGTTGTAGAGCAGTAGCGTGGCGTGAATTGCGATTTATCGATTGTTATGCCATTTAAACCTATGAAAAAGGATCGATAAACAGGGTGTTCGCAGCGAACACCTTAATAATCGATTCTTTACCATAGGTTTATATGGCATAGCAATCGATATATCGCAATTCACGCCACGCCACTGTTGTAGAGTCCCTTTATACTGAGAGTCAAGACAAAACCCCTCATGGAGTCACAAACGGGAATAAAGATTACACAAATTGAACGTTTTTCGTAATCTTTGATCGGCTCATTCTCAAATGCCTTTCTCCGTTCCTTCTCTCATTCCGTTTGTTCCTTGTCGAACCCGAAATTCCTCGGTCCATTCCAGATTGTAATCTTTGCGATTGGTGAAAATGTAACCTTTATTCCCGTTTGTGACACTGTGAAGGCCTAAAATCCGGTTAACCAATCAGAAATGGATTCGCATTGTCTTGACTCTCAGTATAAAGGGACTCCACGCAGTTGTATCAAGGAAAAACGCCGTATGAACATTCGAGAGTTGCCAAATTTCCCCGGATAAAACGTGTAATTTTGAAGAAAGTCTGTCATATTTTCCCCAGAAATTTTCAGATATTTTACATCCAATTGCGCACAAAATATTGGCTGCACAATTCGAAGGCAAATATTCAAAATTTTCCCAAGAAATCAGGGGTGTATTGAAGACCATCCGGCAATGCCTAAAGGCACATATGGCGTTTTTCTCCAGCAGTACTTGCTCTTTTCGCACCTTTGCACCGTGCACCTATTTAGCCACACGCTCCTGCTTGAACCTGTACGCTCCAGTACTCCGCCGTTGGAAAAGCGGCGTACCGATAGGCCCCTCTTGGAAATCCGGCCATTACTGCATACTCCACGAGTTACATCTATTAAATTCACGGAAACAACCATGACTAGGGGGTTACGACCTCTCATCACTTCGTAGTCCAACCCCCTGTTGGACCACTAAGTGACGCACCTTAGGCGTTATGCGTTACGCGCTATTTCTGTGATTTTATATTATAGGGGAAGATTTGGACGATAAGACTGTTGTTAGGCACTTAGAGGTTGACTTAACAGGGTTAAAGGCGAATTTTAGTCAAAATTGCGTGTTTTTTTTTATCACGCTAAGAAGTTTTTCATTCGGAGCGCAGTGTCACTGTAGTTTTGTTTTAGTCAGATGATGCACACATAGCGAACTAAAACATTTCTCGAAAATGGATTATTTTGAGACGTCTTAAATATTAGGAGGACAAATGCCTTTTGAACTGTGTGCACGTTAAGCAAATCAGTGGAAATAAGGATGAGCAAGCCTCATTGGACGTATTTCTGTCAAACGGAACTATGTGCATCACGACTTGAGCCCAGTTATGCATATATTCTTATTGGTCTCAGGGCTCATGTCTCAATGCACTTAGTTCCGTTTGGCAGAAATACGTCCAATTATCATCTCACGTGAAGACTTCCTCACGTTTTTGTTTCGTAAAACGGCGAATCCGTCCATTCGTTGAAAAGTCCGATTTGGAGAAAAGAGAGGTCAAAATAGGAAGAACACGCTCGACATCATGTATGGATGGCCCCGCGGATCGAATCCATCATCCTGTCCTTGGCGTGTAAATTAGAAACGAGGAATGCGCAGGACTTTTCCTGGTGCCAGCATTTTTTCCCGCAATGATTTACATGAAAAGTGATTGATTAATCAGCCAGGGCGGATTCGTGTGTGGCGAAAATGAATGGCGTGGCACTTTCACCAGCGCCGAGTGAAAATACGGTAGAAGGCGAACGGAACGCAATGAAAAACATCGTATGAGCATCCGTATGTTGCCAAATTTCTCCCGAGAAAATGTGTATTATTCGAGGAAATCATGATCCCTTTACCTTGAAATTTGCATATACTTTAGGTGAAATTGCGAATCTAATTCTCTGAAAATTTTGAAGAAAATCTTTCAGACTTTTGCTAAAGAATTCATGTTTTATCAAACGAAATTTGGCAACATTTAAAGCGTTATATGTCGTTTTTCCTCAGCTCGGAAGGGAAGGAGCTGGAGCCGGAGCGAGGGCATGAATCACGGAGCAGGCGGCAACCGGTTCCCTGGGTTCGGGTTCGAGTTAATGAGACCCCGAGTATGAGAAGAAAACCGTGGAGACACTGGAAAAACACGCCAAGGCTCGGCCAATATATCTTGGGGTCATAAATATCGCCCCGCGGCCGGAGGGAGGCTCGAAGCGCGTATCCGCCCGCGCGGACGCGTTGCGGATACGCGGTTTACGCCCGGGGAGTCGGAGGCTCGGGATCATCATGCATTATGCGCCGTTTGATCGTAGATTAACGAGAACTTAATCAATCTGAATGTTTTTTCTCGGGAGATTAAGGCGCCCATTTCCATCGCTCCGTCGCGTTGATGGCCGTTGATGGCCGTTGAGGACAACTGACGATTCCTCACCCTCGCCGACACCGGACACCGGAGACTCACGCCGTCGCACAGTTGTACATTCGTCAACGTGTACGGGATCATGCCGATCCACGCATATCCTAACCTAATCCAATCCACACATAGTAAAACATCGCAACATGTATAGTCAAGTTTGATGATCAATGTAACATTTGGATACAACTCTTAGCGCTTCATAGATATCCCTGTTGAGCCCTGTTTCCACTCGTCAAAATGGCGTCAAAATGGAAGCTCAAAGTGAATCGATAAATACGATCTGTTTGCGATTGTTCAAAAAAGGGTCGTGCCGCTCTATTTTGAGTTGCAACACTCATCAATCGCATCAAGTCCCAACTTCGAGCCACTTATCCTTGAAATCGATTCACTTTGAGCCTCCATTTTAACGATTGGAGATAGCGCTTTGCACACCCAAAACGATGAAGGTGCGTTTTTTGCCCGACTCATTAGTCACCAGTCATCATATAGGCCAATTCGATTGTCATTCCAAGATCGAACCGATTTTTTGCGTTAGAGCGCAAGTTCATCGTAACTTTTCGAAATCGTAAAGAAGAGCGTTAGCGAAAATGGAGAATTTTCTTTTACAGCCAATTACAGTAGACTCTAGATTATCCGGATTAATTGGTGCCGGGCCCGATCCGGATAAAAAAAATCCGGATAATAATAGTAAACACAAAGACCACCAACCAACACCCCAGTATTCTTACTATGTATACATCATGTACATACCAACACGAATTTAAAAGGTTAACGCCAAATTGAACGACTCAATGGTGATTGTCGATGTTAGCCGACAACGATAAATTACAATACAACGATTAAAGCGCGCAATGCGTAAAGTATTCATACAGTCTTGTAGCCGCTAATGTGCGTTTTAGGCTAATTAAGCGACTGCACTGCGTTTGGCGTAATGCGAGACGTATTTATGCAATCTAGTAGGCGCTACGCCGACCGCACTGTTTGGCGCAATGCGTGAAGTATTCCTTCAGCCTTGCAGGCGCCAATATGCCTTGCGACCGCTTCTCTGCGGATCCGTTCCCTTATCGGCATGCGTACGTAGTTACATGGTTGCACAATCGATCCGGATAATCCAGAGCCCGGATAATACGAGGCCGGATAATAATCCAGAGTCTACTGTATAATCTTTAAATTTCTCGGTAGATTTCTTTCGATATAGTCCATCCATACAAGTACAAACTTCCCTTGAACATTTTTTAAAGCTTTACTGTAGAATTTCTCACTCCATCCCCCATATCGCCGAATCCCTAATAGATGAACGTAACTGTATTTCAATTTTGCAAAATTCTCCCCTTCTTCTTAAACCAAGAACCAAGCCTATTAATGTAAACGGATTTCCTTTTGATTTAAGCAAAAATCCGATCGAATCAGGAGTATTTTTTCTTGTCAATATTTTTTAAGAGTCTGGACTCTAGACTCAAGCGACTTTTTTTTTCCAGTGTAGAGTTGGACCACTGAGTGGTGGACTGGTTTCGGTCAGAGACGCGTTTTACTCGTTTTTATTTTTATTTTATTCATTTTTTTTTTTGTCAATTCTTGTCTGGACGTGAGGAGTGGTCAACCGCAAATTTGACAGCTTTGGATCCGGCCGAGTCGTGTTTCAGTCGTGATCCATCACCGGACGGATCCATGGATCCTTCCTTGTCGACACTCGACACAAGATCTCCTCCTGCCAAATCCTCTCTTCCCTCGATCGTCCTTCACTCTTCCTTGACGTATCGATTTAATCCTTCCAGTCACATTTTTCACTTGAAGGCATCCTAATCCCTCAGTTAAGTTGAAAGGAACCACTGAAGGAACAAAACGTACTAAAACCTTTGCGCGTATTTTTTTGATTTGGAAGAAGCACTAATTGACCGATGGGACTAATTAATTATTGGCCATTTTATCGTTCCACTATAAAAGATGAAATAAGGAGTTTTCTAAAGTGTGAAACCACGTATCTTTATTTGCGATGCTGCGGACTTCCTGTCATACTTTATTTTTTCTCTGAAATACTTGTCAAATATCTTGAATATTTCCGTGATTTTTTTTTCTCTATCAGCCGATTATTCTGTAGAAATATCAAGTCATATAAAGTTGACTTGCTCCTTGGAGAATTGAATCTTTCAGTTCGAAAACGACCCATCTTGGAAAAAATAAATTTTTCAGGGTACGATAAAAACTGCGTAACTGCCAGGAAAGGTGTTTTTATGCGCCAAAAAATGAACATCGTAAGGAGCTCGAGTTGGATCGTTTTTGTACTGAGTGTCTCAATTTTATTTGTTTTTTTTTTTTTTTTTTTTTTTTTTTTTTTTTTTTTTTTGTTTTTATTCAAGAGATCGGTCATGTAAAGCATCATAAGGTGAAAATCAGTGTTTACCTCCGAACTTACCTTACTCCTCAGGCCTCACTCAACTGCATTGCTTAATTTATCGGCCTGGGGTACGCGGTCTCTAAAATATATTGTTTCTGACTTACTGTCATGAACTTTTTTCGTAATTTTCTGTAGATGGAACTCAATTTTGTGTAATGAAAACCATTCGATTAGTGGTTAAATGTTCAAAATCGGCCAAATATCTAATAAAATTTGTATTTTCTTCTGTTTTAGGTAAGTTGCTGATGCACTCAAAACTCTTTCTACATTGAAACTCAAGTCAAGGTCAGAACCTGGGCATCGCAATACATGTAATCCCAACAAAATTCCATGTAGAATACGGTGAAAACTAACTGTATCCATTATTCCAATGTTCCAAAATGTTTTGAGGCGTTTCACGTGAACTTCCGACGAGGAAATACCTCTATTGATGCTTTAATTCTTTCTGTTGTTTAGCTATCGGATCAGTCATGATTTGAGAATTTGCATAGGTTTTTTCAGCCCCATTATTCGATGCCGCGATTATTCTAACGTGAGTTCGAATTATCGCGCCAAACGCAGTGCGGCCGGTGTTAAACACATATTAGCGCCTGCAAGACCGTAGGAATACTTCACGCATTGCGCCAAACAGTGCGGTCGGCACGACACGATATTAGCGCCTACAAGACTGCATGAATACTTCTTGCATTGCATGCTTTGCACGGTGCGCACTTCACTCGTTGTAATTGAAGCACTGTGTGTAGAAAGGGCATTTCTCAATATCGGTGTCTCAGAATCCTTGCTTACGTTTCATACATCGTAATCGAAGCAAATGCATGGAATTCTCTGAAACTTTACTGAATTTGCTTCATGGTTTTATTATACTAGGGGGCTATACCCCCTGGCTGCTACGCGACCCAATCCCCAGAGGACGCTTCGCGTTTTCTTGAACCTGCGTCGACAAAAGAACAACCAAAACTAGGGGAGCGAGAAAGTAAAAAAAAAAAAAAAAAAAAAAAAAAAAAAAAAAAAAAAAAAAAAAAAAAAAAAAAAAAAAAAAAAAAATGAAAATAATTTCATAACGCTGATCAGCGGGCTGATTGTTGAAATTGGTAGACAAAGCGATAGACAAAGGAGACAAAAAGGATATGGAGGGATCCTGATAGAAGCAGGTGATTACGATAGACAAAGGAGGTAGTTAATAGACTAACTAACGGCCAGTGGCGTGGCGTGCTTTGCGATCTATCGATATTTCCCCATTTGGAGCTGTGGTAAATAATCGATTATTAAGGTTTTCGCCGCGAACACCCTGTTTATCGATAATTTTCCATAGGTTTAAATGACCGATTAATTGATGTTTCGCAAAGCACGCCACGCCACTGGCCGTTAGTTAGTCTATTACCTACCTCCTTTGTCTATCGTAACCACCTACTTCTATCAGGATCCCTCCATATCCTTTTTGTCTTCTTTATCTATCGCTTTGTCTACCAATTTCAACTATCAGCCCGCTGATCAGCGTTACGTATTTTACGAACGAGTCGAGTAAAGACTCACATTGAAGGGTAAACTTGATATGATGGTAGTGTTCGATAAAGTCGGAAAAAAAGGAAAGGGTAGCAGATGCCAATGAGGAACAAAAGCTACGTGCGGAGAAGGGTGAGAGCGGAGGGCGGGGTGGGGTGGGGGAGGGAAGGACGATAAACGTTGGGATCGGAGCGAAGCAGGAGACGCGAGTAAACGCGGCGGCGGGGTTAATTCCGGAGGTGAAGAATCAAAATTGGTTCACTGCGATCTAAGTGCTGACTAAGTAGGAAGCCGGGCGGGGGGAGGGAGGGGGCGGGAGGGGGCGGCGAGGGAAAAGTATCNCCCCACGACCCGCGCGGATGACAAAATTGATGAGATTGGAAAACGAACTCGTAAAGTACACGCCGAAGGTGGGGAGGGCGTCCCGGAAAGGTCGACGGGAATCGGGGGTGACAGGACAGCCAGCGTCGGGCGTCGTCCGACCCCGGGACGCAAGTATTTTTAAGTAGACGCAATTCAGTTAGACGTGCCTTGACGCGCAGCGGTACTTGGAGCCCACCCAAACCCCCCTCCCCCGCCCCCCGCCGCAGCCGGGGGATGCTCAAGGCGTCGGACAGGACGCACAATACTGGACGAATTAATATTATCAGGAGTCGCCGCTGATTGATTTGACG
>NW_017547244.1:588510-612236 GCF_001854935.1 Bemisia tabaci
GGGGGTGAGCGGGGCGCGAATGCTCAACATCAAAACCAGCTCGCGGTCCGGGCCTCGGATGAGATACGACGCCGGGCCGATTAGATGTCTCTGCTCTGACGGAATAATAATCTGCACATGTTCCTACTCGTCAACGTTGCTCCCTAATTAATTCTGACAATTATGCCCATCAGTTTTCAGTTTTCAGCTTTCTTTCTCGATCCGGGATCCGGGCCGCGAAAACCCCCCCCCGCCCCCGCCACCCCCACTCCATGGCTCCCGCGTTGCCGAGATCCGCACTTTATGTCCCGGTAGACGCTCGAATTCCCGAACCAATTACCACACCAATTACCAATTACCGCACCAAGTGCGGGGTGTCTACTGGTCCGGAAAGTCCGGAAATAACACTGAGGCGGCCCGGAAGTACTAAGGAAGTAGGGGAATTCCGCAAGAAAGTCCGGAATTTTGTGTGTGCTCTGTAATCCAAAAAGAGCATTGATTTTTCATAGGCGGTCCGGAAGTACTAAAAAATTAGGGAAATTCCGCAAGAAATTCCGGAATTTTTTGTGTGGGCCACTGCTCCGGATAATCCGAAAATAGCACTGAATTTTTCATGGGCGGTCCGGAAGTACTAAAAAATTAGGGAAATTCCACAAGGAATTCTCGAACTTTTTGTGTGGTCCACTGGTCCGGATATTCCGAAAGTGGCACTGATTTTTTAGAGGTGGTACCAAAGGACTAAGGAAGTACGGAATTCCGCAAGGAAGTCTGGAATATTTTGTTTGATCTACTGCTCCAGATAATCCGAAAATAGCACTGAATTTTCATAGTTGGTCCCGATAAACTAAAAAATTCGGGAAATCCCGCAAGAAAGTCCGGAATTTTTTGCTTCCCACCACGCGTGTCTTTTACGACAGCCTGGAAAGGACGCGATCCCTTACGCATCGAGTTGAGTTGCATGTTGTTACAAATGGTCACGTCTTCTTTGCTCTAACGAGGAAGGAAGAAAAAGGACGAGGAAGAAGAGAGGAAAGAAGGAGCGAAAGAAGGAAATGGAGGAGACGAAGAAAGGGATGAAGAGGGGTGCTACTAGTTTCATGGGGGGCCTCCTAAGCTACAAGGGAGGTCTGAAAGAATCTTTTTGAAAATATCAATCTTAGTGTAGAACTCAAGATGGTTTTGACATCATAAACGCACTTTCTAGTTCAACCGTTGTCCGACGTGAAATCAATGTCTGCTACATTTTGGAATTAGGAACTATTGTTTCCGGTTCCTTTTTTAAACAGCATGTGTGCAATTAGATTCGCCGCACGGGTAGGTGCTTTTAGTAAAACCTATGATAGTAGTTCCATAGTGCAAAATATGCTACATACATCCTCGCGACTTGGCTACAGTGCTGTCGACGCATATCAACATCACACTTATTTTGTATCTTGTCTAAAAGTATCACAGCATTTCAGCAGGTCTTGCGTCAAGCGGCTAGTTACTTCTCGAAATTTTTCAGAATGAGCCGCGAACGTCGGAAAGTTGCTCAGAATGCGAGCTTTGCCTTCATATCACAATACACGTATTTCAACTTGTATTAGCAACGCATACGCGCTCCTCATTTCAGCAATTTTGTCGCAGATGTTAACGACGAACTCAGCGTTTTCGTTGTTAACGTCAAGTACCTGAAGGCAGGAAAACATTGCAAACAATTATAAGATTAATTAACCAGCTGTATAGCATAGTTTGTTGAGACTAATCGTCGTCAAATAAAAAAACTTAAAAAACTTCAGCGTCATTGGTGATATTTACGTTCTGTGTGTGAATCAAATATTCATATACCACTTCCATAGATTTTTGAAATACACTTCCCCGGAATGTTTATCAATTTTCTGTAAATCTCGATTTTCTCTCGAATTTTCGATAAAATTTCCCACAAACTGTGATCTCGTTCCCCGCGACGTATGGCTACTTTGACTGGGGAAATTTAATTTTTTACCTGCAAACGATTGTGCGGATTTTTGTGCAAATTTCAGTGAATTCTATGCATAGTACGAAGTAAATTTCTCAAAATTTTCGTAGGAATCCGCACAAGCATTCTCTTGTGAAAAATTAAATTGCCAAGATAAATTTGTCAATAGCTGACGTGACTTGGTTCCTTTCTGATAGAGGCGGTTAAAAATCAAAAACGAAAAACGTGAAGGATGGAAATACCATTTTCAGATGAAACGTGGCAACGGAGGAAAGCTCAACGTTCATCAAGAGCGCCAGGAGCGGCAGCCGGCAAGAGGAAAGGCGCAAAGGTGTCCGCGGGAGGAGGTGGGAAGGGGGGGGGTTGCAAAAAGGTGTCGGAGGATGGAGGCGGCCTCTGCAAAACGGAGTTTAGTCGGAGGGAAATGAGGAGAGTAATAAAAATGTCTCCTTATCCTTATCAGAGAACAAGGATAATATTCAGAATGGAAAGGAATCCATTCGGATCACCCCATAGACTATCTCCGATATACGACTTCCCTATTGGTTAGATAGATGTGCAGCCGTGGAATAAACTCGGGAAGAAATATGTCTATTGGACTACAGGGAAATCTCTCCAGACTTCTTCTCCTTTTTTTAATCATTTTCCTCGCCGGCTCGTGTCTGCCCCCGCCACGGTCTCTGAGCATCCTCCTCTCCGTCCCTCGTTGCCAATTCCTCGTCCATTATCCTCTAATTTCCCTCTTTAGGATGCCTACAATCGATACTGGGTTCAAGAGAAATCTCGATCCGTCGGGAATGTCATCGAGTTTAAGTACCGAATTCGATCCGCCAAGTTTGAGAAACGAAGGCTTTTCCACGAATTTTATATTTATATATTTGGAACACAATTTTTGACTTTAACCGAAATCGAGCTTTTGGCACCACACTGGAAAAAAACACATTAGATCTAGAGTCCAGACTCTTAAAAACATCGACAAGAAAAAGTACTCTTGATTAAGTCAGAATCTAGCTTAAATCAAGAACTAAGCCTCTTAATTTAAGCGGATTTCGTTTTAATTCCAGCAAAAATCCGATTGAATCAAGAGTATTTTTTCTTGTTCATGTTTTCAAGAGTCTGGACTCTAAATCCAATGTGTTTTTTTCCAGTGCACCACTTCGAATTATAGAGCTAATGCACACATCTCGTTAGTTCGACATTTTTTTCCACCGCTCTCTGTAATTCGAAATCTCGCTAATTCGAAAACCCTTTAATTCGAAAAAAAACCTCGGTCCCTTGAATTTCGAATTAGGGAGCGTGCACTGTAGCTCCTTTTGATTTAATTACGTTCATACGTCAAAGGTTCTTTCCATACTCATCCGGCAAAAGCGTCCACGTGAACGCCGCGCCTACTAATGCGGTAGTCCGCAACAAGCAGCACAGCATGGCCTCGTGAGTCACAACCCCGGCCCATGCGGATGCCTCACTGTTGCTCTTCGAGAGCCCCCGACTCCTCCAACTTTTATCGAGCAACGTTGACGCAACATTGCCATCGTCTTCGCCCTCGGCCTGCATTGTCTTCCGAGTTCGGCTCTCTTTGGTTGTCGCTGAGTTAGTGCACCGACAAGACGGCGCGGCGATCAGCAAAAGAACCATTATCTCCCCGAGAAGTTTTCCTGGAGGATCTATGTGCTCTGTTACGAAGTTACTCAAACTTGATGGCAGTTCAGATACTCTCCATCTGGATCCTAACAATAGTGTCGTGCTTTCAACGCCATCAATGGGTATCGCTCATCCGATCGACCCTCTAGAGATCAGGGAAATTGGAAATGCCCGAAAAACAAAGAATATTGCAGGTTATCAGAATGGAAAAAAATTAACGAGGGAAATTTTATTTGTGGAGAAGGTGGTCAAAGATTAAAATTTTTGGCTACCTGGAAACTTGCAACCTAAAACCGCTCATTTACGATCTGCCTGTCATATGAAATAAGCAATCGCCGGAAATTTGCAAGCGACTGGTGAACAGGTAGAAAAACATTGCATTCAGAAATTAAGGTATAAATACCTAATTATTTTGCATGTAATATGAATGGACATTTTTCCTACGTATAATATGACGTATCCATTCAAGAGACATGCTTAGGAGAGAGAGCGTCACAAAGCGTAGAGTATCACATAAACTGAAGGCACTTCAGTGTCTATCAAATCGTCATTTTACCGATGCGCATTATTGACATTTATCAAAACATGTAAACCTTTGCAATGTTTTCATTAAGAGTTATGTTGCACACAGTAAAGTCTTCTAAGTTTTCAATGCTTCCTTTACTAATTTTCGCGTTTATTGTCTTGTTTCAGGTAAGTTTCTAGAGTGCCAACCGCTCATTCATCAATCATCATGGACACGTATGTACTGAATACTCATTTTGATGTTTATCACGGTCAGAATAATGTCATAATTCGGCTGCATTTTGCAACGAGGGACTATTAGTCTGACTCATATACAAAAGCGCCTTGATAAAGCGCGAAGATAAAGGGCACATATGTTGTTTCTGCAATGAGCCAAAAGTAGTTGTTCTCAATTCGTCTTTTGCCCCATAAAAAAACGTAACTGCATTTCAATGTTGTCAAATTTCTCCGTATAAATTGAATTTTTACCAAGAGAATCTGGACATTTCTCCCTGAAAATTTCACTAATTTTTCTCCTGATCTGAAGCAAAAGTCAGAAAAATGTTAGGCGAAAATTGCACAGGTTATTTTTATTCTTGTCAAAAATGTAATGTTTAGTGTCAAATCTTGGAATTAAGTTACGTTTCTTCGTGCGGGAAACGACAAATTTGCAGGAATTCCTATAGATTCAACAGGAAATTTTCATCAGTTTATGAAGTTCCTCAAAGGGAAAGAAAAAGCTGTTACGAGGGATGATTTTTTCGTCGCGCCCTCCTGAAATAAGGGCATAAATGGATTACATTTTGCAATAAGGAACCACTATCTCTGGCTCTTCCATTAAAGCACCTGTCTCTGTAGGGAAACCAATGACATATGTTGTTTCTAAAATGAAAAAGAAATAGCGGTCCCTTTTTCCAAAATGTAGTTCAAATGTGATCCGATTGACAGATTTTTTTTTTGGCGCGAAAATCCCTGCACTTAATTTGAAAAATAAGGCAATTTATGCACGTTGCAACAGCCCCGTTGTACGAGTGGTATTTATTTATCCGTTCACCCTCTGTTAACGTCTGCCGAGACCGAGTAAAGCGGCGGCGGAGCCGCAGTTGTCAAAACATTCTAAAGCCCAGCGGTAAGCGTATGCAACCAGCATGACAAATCTTATGTAATACACGGTTGTTATCTTTGTGTAATAGCTGCATATCTTGGGCGCCCGCCAAACATTTTTCGACCATCGCCCCGGCCCACAGTGGGTCGAGTCGATAGGAGAGGTCGGAAAAAATTTGGAAACCTTAAAAGCCCAAAACTCCGGTTATACAATACTTTGATGTTATAAAAGTGGTTTCGTTGGTTCCCTCGTGAGAGGGTCTTCCATAGGCACCCCTCGAAATTTAAAATGTGACGAAATTAACATCGAAATTTGCAGTTTTATAGTCAAAATTCCTTGTCCGATCTCTCTATTAAGTGACTCGCTCCACTGTGCGGCTCCATGCAAGACCACCGAAACGCAAACCGCTCAAAACTCCCCGGCTTCGTTTTCAGTTTCTTCTTTCTTGATTCTCTCCCGCCGAATCGTCGCACAGTGGACTGAGTCAATAGGAGAGGTCGGACAAATTTGGAAACTTTAAAAGCTCACAACGCTGTTCATACATACCTTTAAGGCTCTAAAAGTGGCTCTTTTCGTTCCCTCGTGAAATTTTCTTCTAGAAGCACCCCTTAAAATTCAAAATGTGACGAAGTGAACCTAAAAATTTGCAGTTTTAGTCAAACATCGTATGAACGACCTCTCTGATTGACTCGATCCACTGTGCGTTGTAACTCCTATGACTCTCGTGACGCTATTTTAGGATGAGCCCTGTTGACCATGTAACTACATGCTTTCCGGGGCTCATGTGGGAATTTGCGATCTATCGATATTTCCCCATTTGAAGCTGTGGTAAATAATCGATTATTAAGGTGTTCCCTGCGAACACCTTGTTTATCGATACTTTTCCATAGGTTTAAATGAACGATCAATCGATATATCGCACACTGGCGGATGACGGTAGCCGCGGTCCAGTTTTATTCGTCTCTGCGTCAGATTTCACGCGGTTCTCAACGGACGTTTAAATCGTGCAGCAAATTAGCCACCTCTTTGTCATATTTCACCGTTACGCCTGTGCCGCCGCAAAATGCCGCGCATGTGGGATGAGGCGTTGCCGTCGAAATTGGAGGAAGTCCACTTCCATGTTGCAGAATTTCTAACGGCACACAGTGGATCGAGTCGATAGGAGAGGTCGGACGCAATGGAGATGTTGCATGTGTGAGGAATTTCCGATTTGACTCTTGATTCTTATGTAAAAGTTCGATAAACCGCACGAATCTTACCAAATTATTCGTTTACTGGTCGATCCCGAATTCCTGTACCATCTTCGTAATCCTTAGGGTTTTTGCCATACATTTTGGTGTTATGTTTATTTCGTCACATTTTGAATTTTAAGGGGTGCTTCTAGCAGAAAATTTTACGAGGAAACCAATGGAACCACTTTTAGAAATTCAACATTTTGTTTAAACGGAGTTTCAAGCGTTTAAAGTTTCCAAATGGAGATGTTGCATGTGTGAGGAATTTGCGATTTGACTGTTGATTCTTATGTAAAGTTCGCGAGAAACACGACGTGGCCGCTGGTTTTCTCTGAAATTAACTCCCAAGCTCAAAAAAAGCTCTCAAGTTGAGGCCAAAATGGAGAGGATATCCCACGCTATCCTGAGAGTCCACCTCTACATCAAGACAAACCCTCAATGCAAAGATAGGGAGAGAATACATTGACAGGGCTGCCACTTTATTTGAGGACTCTAAAACTGCAAACATCACTGCTAATCTATTTGCTCTCTATCTTTGCATGGAAAGTTTGTCTTGATGTAGAGGTGGACTCTCAGGATAGCGTGGGATATCCCCTCCATTTTGGCCTCAACTCGATAGCTTTTTTTGAGCTTGGAAGATGATTTCATAGAAAACCAGTGGCACCATCGTGTTTCTCGCGAACTTTTACAGAAGAATCAATAGTCAAATCGCAAATTCCTCACACATGCAACATTTCCATTTAGAAACTTTAAACGCTTGTAACCTCGTTTAAACAAAAGTTTGAATTTCTAAAAGTGGCTCCATTGGTTTCCTCGTAAAATTTTCTGCCAGAAGCACCCCTTAAAATTCAAAATGTGACGAAATAAACATAACACAAAAATGTATGGCAAAAACCCTAAGGTTTACAAAGATGGTACAGGAACTTGGAATCGACCAGTATACGGATAATTTGGTAAGATTCGTGCTGTTTTTCGAAGGCTGAAAAATTTGACGAAAGCACTGCGCGGAAGTTCCGGGGTGCGAAAGTTGCTTGAAGTGTCTGGACCGGGAAGCGAGCTGGAGACGGCGACGGTGACGGAGGCGCTAGCGTCGGCATGTAAATGAATGTTTTTGAAATTCCCGACGGACTCTTTTTTATGGAAATTGCGACTGATATCCGAGAGGCAGCGCGCGGGCGGGCGGGGGGCGCGGGTCGCCGGGAAGGGTCAAGTGAGGTGAGGAGTGAAATGGAATGAAGTGGACATGACGGCGAGAGACATTTGACGAGGACGACGGTGGAAGCGGAGCGAAGAGGTCCAGGGGGCGCGAAGGGCGCAAAAGGGGGTGCCCGGGCCGGGAGGGGGCGGAACGGAGGGAGAGCTCAGACGGGAGAGAAAGAAGGAAGCGGAAAATATCGGATGAGGCCAAAGCTCTGGCCTGGACTGGCACTGGAGGTCTAAGCCCAAGGAATGACATGTCTGTAAAACTTGTCGATCAATACAGACAGCACTCGCTCGCTGCAACTCTATATGCAATATCGCGCGCATAACAATAAAATTTAATGGCCACCGTCTTTTCTTAACGCCTCTCCTGCTAACTACTTCGCTCCCCCTTTTCCACCCATTTATTCCCCCGCCCCCGCCGCCCTCGTGGCCTGGGCCCCATACCCATACCTCACCCCCACCCCCGTCTGAAACATAACCGACTGTAACCTCGCCCCCGCTCTCTCTCTTTCCCTCTCTCCCTCTCTTTTTTTAACGATCCCCGTTACGACCGCGTCGATTCGATCTTCATCATCGTCGACGCCGACGTCCTCGTTGTTGTTGTTGTTGTTTCGTTATCGTCATCATCATTATCAACGCGCTTGTAATTACGTTCCGGGGATCTTCCTTACTTTGTACATTTGTCAATCCGCGGCAAAAGTAGTTGTGTTTCCCTTAATAATGCCTTATTATTCCCGGCGTTATTCTCTCGTGTGCTTTTTGCGCAGCCTCCGGATTCTTTCGCACGACCCTTTTCCCTCCTTTCGTCGTCTCCGCATTATCCTGCTTTTCTCTCCACTTCAGCAGTTTGCGTTCCCCCGCTTTCGCATACTAGGCTTTTATGTGTGGCTAGAAAATGGATGGAAACGGTCGCCTTTGTTAGTGTAGCGCCGGAACGTGTTAACGTTTCCAGTCGAGGAGAGGATAAATCGAGGAAGAAAACCGCAGCTTTTTCTGCTAACTATGAAAGTCGTAAAACCCCCGAGAGTAATTGACTCGAGGAAACTATCACATTTTGGGGTAGGCCCTGAAGTAGTTCAGCAGCTTTTAAGCGAGACTTGTTGAATTTATTCGATTAGAATCCTACTTTTTATGAAAAATTTCTAGGCGAAGTGAAGAATGCCTCTTTCGTTTTCGGACAATTGAAAATGGACGCATTTTTATCAAACGGAACTATGTGCATCAAGACATGAGCCCTGAGACCCATAAGAATATATGTATAATAGGGCTCACGTCATAATGTACATAGTTCCGTTTGACAGAAATACGTCCATAGTATCTTGGAAAAGTCGTGAAATGCGTGACTGTCTTTTTGATCAAGTGAGTTAAAAGAGGATCTCGTTTATGATCTTGAAAAAAAAGTGTTTGAGTGTTCGGTTACAGGCACTCAACCTCTACTTAAATTGAACACCGAACTTTCTCGGTTAAGGTAACCAAGGCATTGGAATCACAATTCTGTCAGTTGAACCGAGCTCGGTTATTTTCGTGACTGAAAACCTCGGTCACCTCAACCGAAAAACTTCGGTGTTCAATAAGAACCTCGGATGAAATAGCGGATGAATTGGATGCAAATAATAAGAATGACATACTTATTCACTCAACCTTTTTTGTATGGATTTGTGCGTGTCGCGTCTGAAATGATAACATAAATGATAAAGCAATCAAATTTAAAAAAATTGACACTAAAAAACACAAAAAATGGGTTAACCATGTTTGAAAACAAACACAAAGCTTGGGGTGTTTCGGGTGGTTTCAACCTTCTCCTCGGCCAGGAGACCAAAAATGTATAAAATTATGAAAATCAAAACTCTCAGTCCCCCGTTTCTTTCAGGTTCTCCAAGAAAATGAGTAATCAAAGCTAAAAACAAACAAAAAGTCTGGAACATTGTGGAGTGTTTTCAATTTCCACCTCGAATAGGATACAAAAAATTTACAAAATTATAAAAATTAAGACCCTTAAACCCCCAACTTTCTAAGGATCTTGATATTTATAAATTTATATATATTTTTTTCCTGGTCTTGAAGGTGGTTGAAACTACCCCCCATATAACCCAGGCTTTGTGTTAGGTCTTAGCCTTTCTTATCTATTTTCTAGTGTTTATTGTTAAATTATCCGGGCGATTTTTGTGGATATAAGTGACACTTGTTTTCTCGTGACATCCAACTTGCGTCTAGGGATGCGAATAATTTGGCAGCGGCGGGGGTAGCTTTAATGACAGTGTGTTTGATTGGCGATGCTGGGACGACGGAGGGATATAACCGCCACGGAGCGGTGCCAAACCGCCCCTAAACACCCACCCCCTCGCACGAATAAACGCGGGATTTATGAGGGCACGAGGCAAGGGTGGACTAGGGCCGCCGCCGAGAAAGGCAAGTGGATCGTGAAAGTGACATTTTGTTGATTGATATTTGAAAATTTTCAATCGTGATCCCGTTTGATTTGAGGCCTGCCAGCCCGGCTGCTCGCCTTTGATGTCAAAAGCACGGCCCTCTCGCGCGCGTCGCGGTCCGAGGCCGCCCGTCCAACCGCCTAACCTTATCTCCTTTCCTTTCCCGACCACCGCGCGGCCCACCTATCCCCCCCTCCAGGACCCGAATTCCCACTCTTAAATGTTACCGTCCTACAAACAAAAGTTCAGCTTTTGACTCTCGTCCCGTTCAAGACAGATGCGTCCTTTCGTTCATGTCTTGTTCAGGCCTCCCCGTTTCCACCGCTTCGCGATAAATTCGGCCGCTCCGTGTGGAGCGGAACTTTGAATGCTATGTCCAGGGATTTTAGTCCGTAGGGTGACAAGTTCTTGAAAAGTTATCGGAAAATGAGAAAATTTTTGGATTTTGGTAATCCCAGTGAAGTCAGGGGATTTGAACCTTGAGATTCTTTTTTTAGCTGAAAAATTTCAAAATTTTTTTATCGATTCGACCCAAAGTCAAGCGTAACTTTGAATGCTCCACGCAGGGATTTTAGTCACCGGGAATTGGAGAATCTGGGGTGACAAGTTCTTGGAAAGTTATTGGAAACTGAGAAAATTTATAGATTTTGGCAAACCACGTGAAGTCAGGGGATTTGAACCTTGAGATTCCTTTTCTAGCTGAAAAATTTCAATATTTTGCTAACGGTTGTACACCCGACTCGAAGTCAGGTTTAACTTTGAATATTCCATGCAGGGATTTTTGTCGTCGGGACTTGGAGAATCTGGGGTGACAAGTTCTTGAAAAGTTATCGGAAAATGAAAAAATGTATGGATTTTGGCAAACCCTATGAAGTCAGGGGATTGGAACCTGGAAATTCTTCTTCTAGCTGAAAAAGTTCAATAGTCTGCCAACGATTGTAAACCCGACTCAAAGTCAGGCGTAACTTTGAATACTCCATGTGTAGGGATTTTAGTCACCGGTAATTGGATAATCTTGGGTGGCAAGCTCTTGAAACGGAGAAAATTTATGGATTTTGGCAAACCCTGTGAAGTCAGGAGATTTTTTCCGCAGAACCTTGAAATTCTTTTTTCTAGCTGAAAAATGTCGATATTTTTTACCAATCGAATACACGTTTTACGCGCAACTTTGAATGCTTCATGCCAGGTTTTTCACTGGAAAATAGATTAGTATCCGTAGATTATAATATTTTTCCGGGAAAATCGACCGAATTCAAGCAAAATAAATGGTTTCAATTTCCCATGTTATTTTCCATAAGTAATACAAAAGTGGTCGTCGGGTTTCTGATTGGCCGAAAAGCAAGCCCCCAAGCGCGGGAAGATCAAGTGATCACCCACTCCTGCTACTCGATGTGGCTTTTTATCTTCCCTTTGTGACCTTGCAATTTCCCATTTTTTATCTTCTTTTTTCATAAGCAGTAAACTTGAGGCCTTCCTTTTTCACTTAGAATACGCTCTTTTCACTTTTTGTTCCGGTGGAAGGACGAAGCAGGTTGCGGTCTCCGCTTTTGCAGGGAGCACAACCGCTTCTTGGGACTGTTTGTCCATGGAAAGGACAGCTAAAAAGAATTAAGTCGTGGCAGATATAAATATTAGTCGGTCAACGGAAGACGTGTTAGTGACAGGTGGGAACTTAGCAGATCCCTGAGCGGGGGTAGGAATAAAGTTGTCATGTCAAGGGATAAACATTTGCATAGTTGCCGCTCTGTCGTCGAGAAATGCCGCATTTCCGCCCGTTTTTACTTTAAATTCCGTATTACTCGTTCATTTTTTCAACGTACGCACGTACAGTTCGCTTGGACATCCTTTCACTGGATGCCACATCGTGCCTTCGTGATAACGGAAGCAATTGCACTATCGGATGAATTCAGTCAAAATAGTCCAGTCAGATACCATAATATCGCGTTAACGGATGTGGTGAATACTCATTACTCACTTGTACCGTATTATAGTTCTGGTTTTTTAATCGTTATTTTTTATCCGGTACTTTTTTGAAATTTCAGGAAATTTGCATACAAGTTGTCAAGAGAAATCTTAAACATTCATAGAACCATAAATTCCGGTGGCAATCCTGGAAGTAATTTTCGCCCTCATTCTAACGAATAGGCAAGAACACCTCCCACGCGTTAGAATAGTTGCTGCATGAGAAATGAACCCATGTGAACTTGCGGAATCGCAATTGCAGTCACTCAGTTAAGTTCCGTAAACCTATCTCTTGGTGGACAAGGCTTTCCATTCATGAGAAATGAACGAAAAAATCATGAAAGAACAAACATAAATAAGGTTCAATGATTTTAACTTCCGCCGCCGCGCCGCGAAGACCGCACCGTGTTGGACGCAATGTGTGAAGTATTCACGCAGTCTTGTAGGCGCTATGCGTTTCACGCTGACCGCACTGTGTTTGGCGCAATGCGTGAAGTATTCATGCATTCTTGTAGGCGCTTTCCGTTTCACGCCGTCCGCAATGACCGCACCGTGTTTGATGCAATGCGTGAAGTATTCGTGCAGTCTTGAAGGCGCTAATATGTGTTACATGCCGATCGCCGCGCCGAGGGCTTCTCCTTTTCATCTCAAATCCTCGTTATCATTTCTCTCTAAGTCGCGCCGTTTCAGGCCAAATTGCGTGTTTGGTCTCTCTCTTAACTCGACTTATTGAAGGTGCTGCCTCTTGTATCACTGAAAGACGACAAAATTAGAAATTACTATACGCCCAGGAAATGAGAGTTTTTGCCGCCTTTTCTCGTTTGTAATTTTGTTTTTATAAATCCGATTTTTTTTTTATACCTACACTTTAAAAAATTGCAAATTTTTGCCGCCCCTTAGATTTGCCGCCATGGGCCGCGGCCCACGTGGCCACCCCCTTAATCCGGTCCTGCCTTCTATACGTTAAAATAATCGCATGATGAATAGCTACTAACGTATGGGCGATTATGGGTGTCTTTACGGTGTAGATGTGGCAACCCTGTCGGGTCCGGGGACGGGACAGCTCCGCGTCCGCGAGTCGGAGGACAGTTTCGCCGAGTTCTTTCGCGTCGGCCGTCAGTCATAGTGCAAGGAAGCGCAGCATCCCTCCCTCGGCGTCCCCGCCCCTAAAACCGCCCAAGCCCCATCTAGAAAACCCTGCACTTACGCGGTTTCGCCCCGGGCTCGGGAGATGCACTCGCGACGCCCGTCTTTACTACTCGCGCGTCTTCTGCCAGTGACCAGCCCCGGCCTGTCGCTCGCACGTCATCGCTTACCGCCCCCACCCCCTTCGCGATTATTCTTTTTCCAGCCCTTGTCCAGTTCTCACTTGGCCGTCGCGTCGCTTGTCGTCGGCAGTCGGATGTGCCTTTGTTTTCGGCCGTCTGAGCTCCCTCCCGAAGAATTTCCGGGCCAGACATTGTCTCTCGTCTCGAGGAAGAACGCCGTATGAGCCCTTCGGCGTTGCCAAATTTCCTCCGACAAATCACGAAATTTCACGAAAATTTGTGACATCTCTCCTATTTTTCAGAGGATTGCGCTCGTACTTTGATCTGCAAAGTTTGAAAATTGCTAGGGATGATGTATTCATAACTTTCTTCAAAAATGAATATTTTCTGAGCAATTTGGCAACGTTGGAATGCTCATACGGTGTTTTTACTCACGGCCTCAGCGTTGTCTCCCGAGCTGCTTAACATTGTAATTCACGCGACGCCAGTATGAACTCCCAGTCGCGGAATTAGCTCGTTGTTTTGATAGGGTTGGGTCTCCGCGAGGAGAGACGAGTTCGGGGGTGGATCTCCCCCTTTCCTCTCGCACACGCATATCCACGAAAGGGGTGGTTACAAGACAGTCGAGACAAAAAGACAGGAGCAGAAGGAATGCTGAAAAATGTGTTTTGCAATCTGATTTCACTCAATATTTACACACAGAAAGTTCGACTCTCATAGCCCATGTACCCATCAGGGCCGGATTCTGTTTCATTTGTGGTAAAGGTGCAGATTTCTAAAGATATCGACGAGGTGTGACACAATTCTGCCGTGATAAGGATTTTGCCGTATGAACATTCGAGATTACCAAATTTTCTTCGATAAAATGTTTACTTTTGAGAAAAGCTGTGAATATTTTTCCTCGAAATTTTCAGGAACTTTAGTTGACATTGCAAACAAAACTGAAAAATTAGAGGAAACATATTTACAAATTTCCCCCAAAGTTCGTGATTTACCTGAGGAAATTTAGCAACGCCTGAAAGTTCATACGGCGTTTTTCCTTAGCGCGGCAGAATTCCCAAGCGGCATCGAAAAGGAAATTATTTGGGGACCTACACACTCTCACCGAAAACCGACCGTCGATGAGTAGTCGGAAGAGGGAGGCATCGGCATTTTCTTTTCGTGGGGAGGGGGAGGGGGATGCAAAAATCCGGGAGGCAAAAAGCGGAGCCGGAAAGCGATGCAAGGGTAGGAGGCAAGAAGGCAGTTTTGAGGATCGGACGTTTCATTACTGCTAAGTGGCCGAGTGGGGCCCCNGGGGGGGGGGGGGGGGGGGTGCACGGAAGAGCAAACACTTGCGGCCCGATGGCGATTGGAGTGGGCTGTGGGCATCCCGCGGCCGTGCCCGTATCATCGCGAGCCGAGGTAGCCAATGCAATTCAGTTGTCAATGTTGACCGTTGAGCGTTGAGCCGTTGAGCGTTGAGCCGTTGAGGAGCCGCCTGGAAACCCAGCATTGCCGCTGTGTGCAATATTATCGAATTGTGCCCCCATCGGAGCACCGGAAGTTCTCAAAACCTCGCAATTATACTGCATGAAAACGATACGACCTGAAAAAAAGACGGGGTAGCTAATTTTTGTAAAAGCAGGGAAACCCTGGCACAGTCTGGAAATTTTTCCTAATCTCGCAAACTCGAAGGAATGTCAGTGGATTTAGTTGCAGAACCTTAAAATTCTTGTTGCAGGATGTAATTTTTTCAATTTTAAGGAATTCGCGCTAGTAGAATTGTGAAAAGCATTTTGATGAGAAATCTGCCAAAGTCATGTAAAATTCGGGTAATTTCATGCTCAAGGACCCTGAAAAGTCTGGGATTTTTGTAATTCTAGAAAGCTTATCACCCAGAAAGACTGATCAATATGTATAGGATCTACTATTACAAAAGAAGAATTTCGTGGATTCACACATAGCGTGGATTTCGAGGACGAGAGTTTTTTGAAGGAGAACCTTTTCCTGCTTTGATTTTGAAACTAAACCCTTTGCAAGTAATTTTTGCCGATTCATCTGATCAAAATTAAACAAATTTAAAGTAAAGTAAGTAAGTAACGAAGTCGTGATCGTAAGACAGTAATTTTGTGATCTTGGAGTAATCAAACACGCAGCGCGTTGCTTTCAATTCGACTCAGAAATGTTCGCTAACAGAAAGAGCCCGTCTGAAGAATCATCCAAAAAGTCATCCCATCATTCTAAAACCTCATTCTAGTTTCGATTTTTCGTCGAATTTCGACCGTAATTTTGGCAACGCCTGGCCGGCCGAGACGGAGAGGTGTGCGAAAAGTGAGCCGCAATGCGGGGGCGGGGGCCGTCCATTCGGGAGGGGCCAGCCGCAGAAGGGGGGTCGGAAGGGAGGGGAGGGGGAGACGAGAAAAAACCCATAAAGAGTTAAAATCAAAATGAGGTGTTTAAATGCAATAGGCGTTACCTTGGGATAGCTTTTCCGAATGCCCCTGCCGGGCCGGTCTACTCCTCCGCGTTCCCGCTTTGTAATAATTGTCTCATAAAATAGGGACATATTGAATTACTTTAAGTTACGTAATTTGATCCGCTTTCTTTCTCATTCACCCCTCTTTCTTCCTTTCTTTCTTTCCTTCTCGTCGTCTCTCTCCCGTCCGCGCCCCTCGCTCTTTTCGGCTTAGGCCTTCCTAGCCCAAATGTCTTCGCGTTGCTGCGGGCAACCGGAATCGCCCTTTGCTCCGGCGTAACAACCGCGTATCTGCAATACGATGTCGTGAGCGGAAACGTGGTTTTTGCCGGTCGTAGCATTGCTGTCGTCTCTCCGCCATGCCGACTGCTCAGCATTGCCAATAACCGGACGAAATGGAATACATTTTGCAATAAGGAACTAGTATTTTAGCTCATCTGTGAAACCACGTATCCACCTAAGGAACCTGACGACACTTTCGTGGTTTCTGAAATCAACCGGCAATAGTATTTTCTGCCTGCAAAATGAAGTTCGCAAATGTAGAATGAGTCTGTACGCTTACGCTGTCTTTGTGAAGAAGTTTTACTTACAGAGTGTTGGACTCGTGTTTCGGTCTTAATTTCGTATGAAGCTGACGAATGACAGTCTATAATGACGGGCCGATTCTTGAAATTGGTAAACAAAGCGTTAGACAAAGATGATAGAGGGGAAATGGAGCCATCGTTTTGGTTGAAACGGGTGGTCAAGGAAGAAAATGATGGACCTCTAGGGTTGCTGTAAGTGAGTCCATAATTTACCTCCTTGTCCAAAGCAATTACCCGCTTCCACCAGTAGGATAGGTCAATTTTCTCTTTGTATTCTTTGTCTATAGCTTTGCCTATGAATTTAAATAATCAGCTCGCAATTGCGCTCGTCGCATAATCGCGTTTCAATGGTTCAAATATATGAATTAGCAACAATTAATTAGATTCGTCCCACTGACAAATTTCTAGTCCAATAATATTAAAACATATATCACTCATCAAAATAGTGCAAATCACGGTTTATTTTTACCTTTGTTTCAATCGTAGTCTATTCTTGTGTGGAAAGTGCTTAAAACAGACGAGGATGACTGAAAACAAAAAATCAAGAGGCGGTGTTTCTCTAAAAAAGGTGTCGCTCATAACAAGGCGCTAGTGTGCAACTATTCGTACTTTATGGATGTGCGGGTTGCGTGTCGACATATTGAAGGCGTTTCTCATAGCGCCGCGCCGTGGATGGCGCGTTCAAATTTCGAAGTTTCCTCTCGCATTCTCGGGTATTTGTTGCGGGTCGCATACGCAGCTCTTGAATTAGCGTTGATATTTCATGGGAAATGGCATTTTGCACTTTCCAGCGAACTAAAATTTCACCAAATTCCGTTTTACATCTCTGGTTCAACCTCTTGAACTACCATCAAATAAAAAATCCCTCATTTCACGAGTATCTCATCTCTCGTCCCACTCATATTTCACGTCACCGGTCTCCTACTATTTTACGATCCTGCAAGTGAGGTCCTACCAATTTTCCGGCCCAACGGATACGGGCCCTAAATCTCGGAGTCACCTTCCATTTTCCCCGGTTCGTCTCCGGTCCCTTAATAGCGGAGAATTTTACCGAGTGATCTATTGTTGATTTGCCTGTCACGCAATTTTCCATCGCAGCGCTGCTTCGAACGGCAACGTGGAAAGAACCGCCCCTCCCCCATCCCGCGATGCGAGACCCTCGATTCAATCCAAAGGGGGGGGGGGTGGCGTCACTGTGTGTCGACGTAGTCAATCGTGTGGAAGAGCGGCGTGATTTACTTCTGATTACCAAACGACGCCCGACAACGAGGACACTAAGAACAAGTCCCCGGATTTTTCTCACCGATTCCTCCGTCCGCCGATCTTGTCCTTTAATTACTTAGCTTTCATTCGTATGCCGCCCCCGTCCCTACCCCCGCCCCCCTCCTCCTCGCGAGGCATCGAAATTTGTAACCGAGGGCGCAACCCCTCGCCGTGACTCATGCAAACGCGATCGAGCCGCCAAAAGTTAATTTTTATCCAACAGCGCCCAGTGGCGAGGCGTTAATAATCGATTATCGACTCTCTCGTTTGAAGCTATGCTAAAGAATCGATTATCAAGGTGTTCGTTGCGAACGCCCTGTTTATAGAGCATTTTCCATAGGTTTAAATGGCAGGTAAATATGCATGTATTCTTATGGGTCTCAGGGCTCATGCCTCAATGCACATAGTTCCGTTTCGCAGAAATACGTCCAATTAGGCAATCATATTTACTGAAATACGTTTATTTTTCTTTTGTTTCAGGTGAGTAACCGATACCTACCTCCGACCGTTGTGACCTGCGCCTGAACCAACCAATTGGTGATAACTACAATCTGTAAATCTCATGAAATTAGAACAATAAGTCTGTTTGCGACTTCGCAGATTTTTTAAGATATTTTAGTTCTTAAGGAAAAATCAAGCATCATCGTTTCGAAAACAATTTTGCGAGATTTTTCTTTCGATTATTCACTTTTAGTCAACCAAAGTGCCCAAAAAAGCTACAATCTCAAAGTATTGCAGGAGGCAATGAAATCGGTCAGTTTCAAAGAAACTTAAGCGCCAGAAATAAATGTGCAAGAAAAACCATGGACTGTGTCAATCGATCCATCGTCAATCTTAGATTGAGAAATCTGATTGATCAATTGAATGCTTTAATATTTCGGATCTAAAAGATTTGGAACGAGTTGATGATGACATCGTTTTTTGCTTTCTTTTCTTATTTTTATTGCTGGCGCTTAAGTCTTTTCAAGAATGACCGATTCAACTGCCATGGTTCTTTCAGTTCTTCCCGTTTTGGTTGCGCTCGCTTCCGGGAATGATCAACGTTTCAGCACATTGAATCGAGCAGGGTTTCAGTCAGAATCTTTACAAATACAAAGTCAAAGAAAGATAATTGCCCCCTCCTCCACCCGCCGTCCTAAAGAGCAGACTTTAATCCGTGAAGATTAACACGGCGATGGGTTATTTAAACGGAGCCGGTGGTGCACGGTTGCCATTTTGCAAACTACTCCAATATTTTTCCTTCGGGGCGATTGTTGGGGCTTGAAACTTGGCAACGTAGGTCGTAAGTCTATTTGCGCTGCAATGCAAACATCAACACGAATCGAGGGCTGCATAGATCGTCCATCAGATCCTCCATCAATCCATCCTCGAGTTCGATCCTCGAAGTTGAGCGACAGCTCTCCAGTCTTGATCTCCTCCAGATGCGGTTGTCTGAAATTCAAACTCACACGAGTGATTGTTGAGAAGGGTAGTGAAATATAATTGCAGTCGCGATTGTTGAAAGTTGGCACCACTGTCTTTTCTACATTTGTATGTATGTGAAATAATCGACTTTTGGTGTAATATCGGGGATTTTTCAGAAAAAATTGATTGATCAAATTGATTCGATTTTCTTCGAGAATCTGTTTCTATCGATTTAAGCACTGGAAAAAAAACACACATTGGATCTATAGAGTCCGGACTCTTGAAAACATCGACAAGAAAAAATACTCTTGATTCAATCGGATTTTAGCTTAAATCAAGAACCAAGGCCTCTTAATTTGAGCGGATTTCCTTTTGATTTAAGCTTAAATCTGATCGAATCAAGAGTCCTTTTTCTTGTCAATGTTTTCAAGAGTCTGGAATCTAGATCCAATGTGTTTTTTTTTCCAGTGAGTCGTGAAAAAGAGCGATTTCTCGAATAATCTATGTAGAAAAATCGGAAATTACAAACGTTTAAAAGTCGCGCTCTTAAAAAAAGATCGGATGAAAAAATTTTCGGGAAGTTTGCTGAAATGATCATCCAAAAGTCGGCTCATGTGGCGATTTAGTACGTTTCACATTCAGGCAGAAAAAATCGAAATTTTCGATTTTGAAGGAAGAAATCGATTTACACGAGTGATCGAATCTGATAAAATCAATGCAATTTAATCGATTTTTCCGGTTAAAAAATGGCTGTTCCAATAAACTGATTACTTAACAACAACCTCATTTTCACCTGAAATCGATATTTTCAATGGGTTTAAATGGAGGAAAAACAGTATTGCTCACTTGCAAAATCGCCACTATAAAAGAGAGAGGACGACTGTCAGCAAAAAGGGCATATATGCATAGAGATTTCACTGGATTTATGCTGTTTTTGCTGAGCGTGAGCATGATAGAGGAGGAGAAGAACCGGATCGAAGGGAGGAATAACTAATTCGTGCGGTGCGGGTTGCGTTGGGTCCTCCTTGAAGGAACCGGCTCGAGGCTCGGCGAAGCGATCCAGACTTGCCTTCATTTCCTGCGGCTCCCAATATCCTCAATCCGTGGCTCCTCAGTGGAAACGCGCCGGCATTCGTTCAACTTTCCACCGCGTTGCTACTTTTCTCAATAAGAATTTCTCATTTTCCGTAAAGGAGATTTGTCGTCGTTATTTTTTTTCCTCCTTCCCTTTCCTCCTATCCTTTTTGCCTACCCTTTCCTTCCTCCTTTTCCTCTCCTTTCTCTCTGTTCCTGTACTTTTAACACCTTCTCCCTCCATTTTCCTTTTATGGTCACTATTCTTCCTATTATTCCCGCATATCCTCTGATTTCTTTTTTCTGCTTTCAAGCTTGCTTATTTTCTTCCTCTTCTGTCTTGCATTCCATCTTCTTACTATCGCTTTTCCTTTCTCTCTGTTTCTTATTCTTTATTGTCTTCTGCGTTTTCTCTCTCTCCTTCCTCTCCTCTTCTGTTCAATCCAATGCCTTCTTGTTCTTTCCTCTCCATCATGAACTGTAATGATGCATTACAGTTCGCCTTCAACTAGCCGATTAGGCAAAAAAGCATCCAGAGAGTTAAAATAGTTACCTACTCGAAAGTCTGCAGGATGACACCTATTCTCTCTCTGTTTTGCATTCCCTGCTTTTTATTTTTTTGTTCACTTCTGTCTTTTCTTTCATTTTCTTATCATCTTTCTTCTTTTCCCTCTGTTTCTTATTCTTTCTTATCTTCTGCGTTTTCTCTCTCCCATTCCTCTCCTCATCTATTTCACCCAATGGCTCCTTTTTCCTTGCTCTATATTACAAACCGTTACGATGCCTTATAATTCGCCTTCAGTTAGCCGATTAGGCAAAAAAGCATCCGGAGAGTTAAAATAGTTGCCTATTCGGGAGTTTGCACGATGGCAACCTCTCGCTCACTTAATATTAACGCCCAAGGCTGCAACGTGTGCGTTTTGAATGCCCCATAACCTTGTTTTCTTTGCAAATTAGTAAAGAATAACTAGATTTAACGAGGTCCCCAAAATTTTTATTCTCGTTGTGTTTTTTTTTTTATCTTTTGAATATGTTTATTCATGTGAGTTCGGGCTGTTTTTATTCTCTCTGATTGAATTTTTCTCTTGAGTGCTCTCGGAGACTGGAGACTTGGCAGCGGGGCGGGCTGACTCCTCGCCCTCACCTCGGCGAGCACCTTCCACTTCTGGAATGAAAACTTGTTTTTCGGAATCACAATTTTCGCTTGCATATGCGTCCTCGGAGCCTCGTAATTCACGGGAAATCATTACGCCTCCGTAAGACGCCGCCGCGCCGCGCCGCACCGCGCCTCCGTATTTCATTGATTTCATCGACGGCACCGAGTGAGTAACACCATCACCCGAGCCGCCAACCCCCAGAAACCGCGCATCTACCACCATGCAATCTTGCCAAATAGTACCAAAATTTCACCATTTTTCACGTACAATATCCACTTTTATCGCACAATCCGACAATTTCACTACGCACTTGCGCCGTTCTGGCGGAATTCTCCCTCCCACAATCAAACGAGCGCCCGTCTGTAGCGTGTAGCATGGCAGTCATACCCGGTTTTAAATTTATTGGAGAGTCCCATCGGGGGACGGCCGNGGGGGGGCTCCGGCCGCACTTTTCAATCAAAAGCCGAGAATGGATTGGAACGGCTTCTCATTTTTCGGTTTCATCATTGCTCATTTCGGGGAGCCGGGGAAGATTTTTCGTTCCTCTCGCGGATTACTTTTTCGCGACAATGCTCGCATCCCATGCGTTTTGTTTATTTATTTAGGTTTTGGCTTACTTTTCCTCTCGGTTTGTTTCTTGTATTATTGTTCTTGCGAATGCTGCACGCAGCAACTTGGTTTCGCAAATTTTTGCAAGGAATCGATTATTTGTAATATGTGTAACTCGAAGTAGTGATGTCAAGTTGATGGCATGACCACAGTGGGCAGCTGTTTGAAATGAATAGACACAGCATAAGACATGCAAGACACAGGGAAAATGGAGTGATCCTATTGGAGGAAGCGGGTGGTTGCAATGGACAACCGAGGTAAGTAATAGACTAACTAACAGCAACCTGTCAGAGAAACCCCATGGCAAGTCCATCATACTTCCTCTTAGTCCACAATGACCACGCTTTTCAACCAAAAGGATCGCTCTAATCCCCTTTGTCCTCTTTTTCTATAGGTTTGTCTATCAATTTCAATTAATCAGCTCGCAGGTGGATGTGAAACGGGACAGAACTACGCGCTACTATGTATGTCAGGGAAAAATTTCGTATGATCCCTTATCTTGCAGAACTTTCTTTTGTAATATACAACATTTCTGGGGAAATTGAGGATATTTTTATTGCATCACCCTGGAAAATTTTCTTCGCCATATAATCTGAAGTATGTGAAAATTTCATAACTAAATATCGATAACTTTCTTATGAAGTGAGTTTCTTAGGTAGAGAAAGGCTCTTATGGTGTTTTTCCTTAGGATGTTAGAGTGACTAACGAGACACAGATCCAAGCGATAAGGTGGCCTTGGAACGGAATGCATTGAAATTGGCGTCCACAAAAATACTGAATTGAGTCAGGTCAGAACCCAAAGTAATCGCTGACGTGCTAAGAAAAAACGCCGTACGAACATGCGAATGTTGCCAAATTTCTCCTGATAAAAAATTGATTTTGGAAGAAAGTTATGCATGTTTTTTCTTGAAATGTTCAGGTATTTCAGATCGGATTGGGAACAAAATTGTCTAAAAAATCGGAAGAAAAATAGTCATTAATTTTCCCTAAATCTCGTGTTTTATCAAAGGTATTTCGGCAACACCTGAAGGTACTTACGGCGTTTTTCCTCAACACGGCAGATCGGGACGGACGAACCCGGAATCCGGGGAAATGCTGTCACGTGACTGGCGAGGCTTTTGAATGCGGCCTGCAGAGCGCGCTAATTGCAGTCGGGTGCGCGACCCGCGCCTTGTCGCGTCGACGTCACGGGCGCACGGCACGGGACGGCGCGGGCGACAGCGGACAGCGACGCCGAGATAAGGCGCGGATGATCGTGAGCGGGGGTCTCAGAGGGGGGGGGGGGCTCGCCGGGTGACAGGCTATGACGGGGCTCCAGTACACAGATCCAGCGTCGCCACTTTATCCCCTCCGTTTTTGCGGAATCCCCGATCCACTCAGGGAATCGATGGCCGAAGCGCGAAACCACGTATTTTAGTTCGCGACGTTGCAGGCACCTTGTCTTTCTTAATTTTTACGTCGAAAAACTGGATTGCATTTTGCAGAAAGGAACCAAAATAATTGCGATGTTGCTAAGATTGTACAGATTCATCCTTCGCGATTAAAGTACTGAAAGCATGCAAGATATGAAATTTACTCGGTAATTGTTGTCTTAGATTCACAATTTTTAGGGTGTAAATTAGAGACTGTTCATAAATGATCAGGTTTTTCTTCCAGGACAAAAGAAGTTGCACAATCTTATAGCAACAACTCAATGCTATTGGTTCCTTTTTGAAAAATGCAATCCAACTAATCCAAGTAATATCTTGCAAATTTCTTTGATTTTTCTCTTCTGGCATCAAACAATGTTGCAAAAATTTCAAGTTATGAAGTTGGCTTGTTTCTCTTGGAAAATATTAATTAGGAGCCGAAATTTTGAAGCATCGCGATGGGCGGAACTGTAAGAACTTTCTGTGGG
>NW_017547244.1:613111-651305 GCF_001854935.1 Bemisia tabaci
CCCCCCCGGCGCCGCGTCTTTGACTCGTGCGTCGCGTCGGTGGCGTCCGTGGCTGGCGCGTTCCCGCCCGGTCGTGCCGTACCCTCGACGTCGCCTCGCGTCGGCCGAGCGAGCGCCAGGCAGCGTCGTCGCCTCTCCTCAGCTGTCAACTCCGCCTCCGCGCCCACCTCCCCCCGCCCCCCGCCCCGGGGCATGTCCCACCTATGCCATGCGCCTCCCTCCGTCCGTCCTCCGAGGTGCCCTGTCCGTCATCCGGGTCCTGTACCTCCTCTACCACCAACAACCACGGATCTCTTCACGTCCACTCCATGTTGACCTCAAGATGAGGGACCCTCCACTGCAGGCTGATTATTGAAATTTATAGACAAAGACGATACACTAATAATAAAGCGATCTTATTGGTGGCAGCCGGTGGTTGCAATTAGAGTCCCTTTATACTGAGAGTCAAGACAACACCCCTCATGGAGTCACAAACGGGAATGAAGATTACAGAAATTGAACGTTTTTCGTAATCCTTGATCGGCCCATTCTCAAATTCCTCTCTCCGTTCCTTCTCTCATTCCGTTTGTTCCTTGCCGAACCCGTAATTCCCTGGTCCATTCCAGATTATAATCTTTGCAAGCGGTGAAAATGTAATCTTTATTCCCGTTTGTGACACAGTGAGGGCCTAAAATACGGGTACCAATCAGAAATGGATTCACATTGTCTTGACTCTCAGTATAAAGGGACTCTAGGTGCAATGGGCAAAGGACGTATATCGCAATGACGTATGTTCAACGTATTTTAAAAGGGGCCTCTGTCATTTTGGCATTGAGAGATGTTTGCATCGTCACGAGTCACATCTTGGAGGACCATATCGACGGTGTAAGTTCGCAATCACATATCGCGTTTGCGGTGTCTGAAAATCTCCGCCTCTATGTTATTTTTTCAAAGGAGAACAAATTGGCTTCATTCCTAGAAGTTTTTGCAGAATTGTTTTCGCTCAGAAAAGAAAAATCACGGCAGTTTTAAAGAATTGCCGTTGAGTAGTTTTCCGTTTAAAAAATACAGTATGTCAGGAAGTCTGCGACGTCGCAAACCGAGTTATGTGATTGTCGACTTACACCGTCGATATAGGTTTTATTCGATAAAATTCCAATACACTTGTGTGAACTGGTGTCTCAGAAAACTCAAAAGGGTGGAAAACAAAGTTTTGAGACCAACCATCCCAACTTTTAAGGCTGTCACGGTATATCTATTTTTTCTAAAAATTCTGTGTTCCGAGTGACGCAGCGTCATGAATTGAAGGATACATCAGGGGCCCGCAAGAAGTAAAAGCCTAGAAGACTACCCCGTGGAGAAGAGCGCTAAGGGACGAAGGGGTAGCACGGCGCGGGGGATGAGGGTAGCGTCACATCGCGCGAGGTGGTGAGGGGGGTTGAAAATGACTGATGGGGCACTCACACTTAGCTGCAGGACATTTTCGCACTTTTTACCGGAACACAGCCCCTGTGTCCCTTCGTTGCCACGTCTGCTCCCAGGACTCACCTTATTCTTGTTCCGAACACGAAGCGATACGCGTTTTCGATTATTTTCCGGAAAAAATGACCCCACCATCCCTCGCGAAAAACGAACAGAAGCTCACAGAAAATTTATTAATCAAGCAAATAAGACGTTGAGTAAAGAGATAACACAGAGATTTTAATTTGGCGGGAAACACGATGGTACCAATAATTAATATGGTAGGAAACTCTAACAAAAAACCAGGGAATTTCGTCCTCGTAGTTTGTGCACGTCAGATAGATGGGCAATAATATGTTGTTTTGGTGGACTGTGTGGAATAAATGACGTATGAACACGAAGAAAATTCCGTAAATACAAATGTAACGAAGAGACGACATAGGGAATTTAAGCTGCCGGAAATACTTTAATTTTTAATAGCGAAATTCGATTAGTGGTGTTATTTTGCCAATAAATGTAGACTGAGGATGTTAAAAGACGAATGAAAGCATGCAGATATGTAGAGTATAATTCGAAACTCATCCTGGCCCTGAATCAAAATTCATTTTGAGGACTTCCTCAAATGCGTGATCAGGGAGCTTGAAAATTTCGCTTAGCACTATATTACCCCGATCGTCTGATTTGAAATAGGATTTTGAAGAAGTGCATTCTCCTTATTTTTTTTAATAATCAGTAAGTTTTCTGCTTGATTGGTACTTTCAGAGCTTTTTCTGAACTCATGTGCAATATCTTTCGGCTCTCTGATTTTTCTGAAGGATATGCTCTGAAACTGCAATTTTTAGGAAATTGGATCAATAAGAGATTCTCCAGAAATAAATGAACTCCAAACTTCTCGGGGAGCATTGAAAAAGTCGGAGGATAGATGGGGATGGTGTCTGATATTTTCTAAAATACACAAGCGAAAACATTTAAACAATAACATGAACACGAAATAATCTCCAGCTGTTGAATTTCGGTGCCGTGAATCACCCATCACCAATAATTTTACAGAACCCGCTCCTTTTTTTATTACTTTTCCTTTTTTCTGTAATCCCATTCATCCTTACATCTCTTTTTCTCAAAATGTTATCATTTTTGGAGGAGCGAGTGACACGCTTGCTTGGTGCAGAAATTGTCGGCTGGTCTGAAGTGTGGAACAAGGAAATTTGATTCGATTGATACGGTGAATCGTGGCATTCTATCAAAGTTCAAGGAGAAAACAATCAACTTCGTGAAAAGTTAAAACGCCTCAGTCCCAGAGAGACGATTCTCATTCGAGAAATTGAATTTTATAGCTGTGAAGACGACTGCAAAATCGTCTACACTATCTTCATTCCTCTTTATGTCTTCGAATTCTGATGGTCTTCGGAATATGCATGCGGTCAAATATATTTTGACTTGGATTTTGCAATCAAGAGCCAATATTTCTGGAAACGAAATATGTGCCAATACTTTTTCCTGTGCAGATAGGTGCTTTTGTGGATGGGCCAAAAGTAACGGTTCCCAAATCCTCCATGGAGTCCATTCTGATGAGGATTCCCTCTCGTCAGGACATATTTTTCTAATTTGTTATGCTTCATTTCCTCTATTTTAGCGAGATAACTCACTTCCCGAGACTTGAAGTGGATCTTCGCCGATTTGTAGTAAGATATACTATCGCATTCATCGCCCTTGGGGTGCCAGATTTTCGTGATTTCGCGGTGCTGCGTACCTACACGGGAAAAGCAACTAAGCGTTGAGCCCTACCTCTTTAGGTAAAATAGCGCCAACTACTGTAGGGCCAAGCCCTACAGCCCTATATTCTTGGACCCTAAAGCTGTACTACAGTGCTAAGGTAGAACGCAGTATAAGCCATCAGGCGTTGCCAAATTTCCTTCGACAAATCACGAATTTTCTGGAAAATTTGTGAATATATCTCTATAGGTTTTGCTGGGAATTTCGTGCGTAATTTGATGTAGAAAGTCTGAAATTTTGAAGAAAAATATTCCTAACTTTCTTCAAAAATAAATGTTTTCTGAGAATAAATTTGGCAATATTCGAATGCTCATATGGCGTTCTTCATTGCCACGGCAGTGCAGGAACGTAAATTCTGCCACACCCTGAGAAAGGCTCTAATGAATTGTCTCTGAAACTCTTTACAGGAATTTATCGACGATCCCATCACTTCACACATTTAATCTCATAGATAAAGATATTTTGTTAATTTGTCAAAACCTGAGATAATTTGCTAAAACCTGAGATAATTGTTAATACCTAAGATAATTTGATAAAACTTAAGAGAATTTGTGATAACCTAACTAGTCTGTCAACAAACTCTGATCTATTAATCTTCATTGTACCCATTGTGACCTGTACCTAGCCTGACTTACTATAGCTAATGTATCACTGGTAAAAAAACCTCTTGGCCCAATGCCGCATTGCATTGACTTAAGAGTGCAGTTTCTTGTCGCCGGATTTAAGAGTCTTGAACTCTTGTTTCAAGCGGATTTTGCATTGATTCAAGCGGATTTTGCATTGAAACAAGAGTCCAGACTCTTATATCCGGCGACAAGAAACTGCACTCTTGAACCAAGAGGTTTTTTTTACAAGTGTATAGCAATAAACTGAATTTGAATTAGGGATCGACCCTCCCCCTCCCCCCGATTGGAGGAAAAACCATTATGGACTAGCCCTTTTCTCCAGCGGAAAAAGGGATGGGAGAGTTTCCCTGACAAGCTGGCAACGTGGCGGTGTCCCCGTGTCCGGGCCCCGTCAATCAACGTCACTCCCTCGTGTATCATTCACCGTCCGGGCGTAGCGTCCCCGTCCCTGTCCCGGCTGCCATTCAATATTTTCGTATTCTCCTCACAAAGCTCGCCCTCTTATTTCCGACTCTTACGCTCTATGGACGAGTCCCAGCTATTAATATCGGCCATCGATCTGCTTTTGATCAATGATCAGTCAGTGGTCACCTTTTTTCCTCCCCACTCCCTCTACCCGCCCTCCTCGCCCCAGTTCGGAACCACCACCCCCACCCCCTTGCCACCCTCCGGTCGCGGCCCTGGAAGTTTCAAGTTTTTCATCCCGTCACTCGCCCGCGGTCCGATCGCTGAGTATCTCCGGTCACCAACTTGAGCTCCCTCCTCGTGTCCAGGTGAAGCAAAATAAACAGGATGCAGAGTTCTTAAAAAGTTGATGCTAACTTTGAAAAGTCAAGGAATTTTGCCGAACCCTGAAAATTTGGGGGAATGATGCTACGGTATCTTAAAATTCTTTCTTTTGGTTGAAGCAATTGATCACGCTCTACCGCATTCACTCCTTCTGTTGACGAAAATCAGAGCTCCTGCCAGGGCTGTATTAACGGGGTGGCCACATGGGCCGCGGCCCATGGCGGCAAATCCACAGGGGGCGGCAAATTTTGCAATTTTTTTTAAATGTAGGTTTTAAAAAAAATTCGGATTTAGAAAAAAAAATTACAAACGAGAAAAGGCGACAAAATCTCTAATTTTCTGAGAGTATAGTAATTTCTACTTTTGTCGTCTTTCAGTGGTACAAGAGGCAGCACCTTTAATTAGTCGAGTTAAGAGAGAAACCAAACACGCAATTTGGCCTAGAAAGGCGCGACTTACCTAGAGAGAAATGATGACGAGGACTTGAGATGAAAAGGAGAAGCCCTCGGCGCGGCGATCGGCATGTAACACATATTAGCGCCAACAAGGCTGCACGAATACTTCACGCATTGCATCAAACACGGTGCGGTCATTGCGGACAGCGTGAGACGCATAGCGCCTACAAGACTGCGTGAATACTTCTCGCATTGCGTCAAACACAGTGCGGTCTGCGAGGCGGAAGTTAAAATCATTAATCCACATTTATGCTTGTTCTTCCATAATTTTTTCGTTCATTTCTTATGAATGGAAGGCCTTGTCCACACAGAGATAGGTTTACGAAACTTAACTTTCGCGCAAAGTTCCGAGAACTTTTGCTAGGAGTGTTCACAGGGCTTTCCCAAAAAATGTAAACGCCAGTAAACGCGTCTTATACACCCTTCCCCCGCCGGCACGTTCATTTGATGGTTTTCATTGATGTTTCAAAACGAATGAGAAGGGGGCGGCAAAATACTAGCGGCCCATGGGCGGCAAGTAGGTAAATCCGGCCCTGGCTCCTGCCTTAAAGTTGTCTATATAATATTTTATTTTAGTGCCAAGAGCCTTGCACACATAATAATAATACCTAAAAAAATTACATGCTTTTGAAACCATGAAAATATCAGACGTATATGAGCACAAATATTATACAAACTGATAAACTGATTGCGGTAGACGCACTCGTAGGACAGTAAGGCCAGTAGGACGTTTCAGCTTTATGCTGAATTTTTAACGCACGTTGCCTAAAAAACTCCAACATACAAATATTATCTTTAAATTTGGGGACGCGTTGACTAAAATCATTTTCAACCTGGTGTTTTCCGTCAGTGGAAACCGGAATATACCTATCAGGAAACTTGATGTTATCAGGAAACATCGGGAATATTGGCCATGGGTCAGGAAATTTCGAGAGCGTCAAGCATTTTTCAACGACGTGCAGTCAGCACGTGCAAAAGCGAAAAATTTGATTTAATTCATTTAAAATGTCAGGAAAATCCAAAATGAAATTTTCGTAGACAGCCTGTTTTAAAAAAAGAAAAAAAAGCCATGGTTTCTCTCCACACTAGAGTCCAGACTCTTAAAAACATCGACAAGAGAAAATACTCTCGATTCAATCAGATTTAAGCTTAAATCAAGAACCAAGCCTCTTAATTGGACCGGATTTCCTTTTGATTTAAGCTTGAATCTGGTTGAATCAAGAGTCCTTTTTCTTGTCAATGTTTTTAAGAGTCTGGACTCTAGATCCAATGTGGTTTTTTTTTTCCAGTGTGTGGGAAAAAATCTGGTTTTCCTCGAGGGAACCCGGCGGAAAATTGGGAGGAATTCGGGACAGGTTGATTCGACGACTGAATCACCCCGTCCATCTGGATCCGGTCCGGAGTTATGAGCACGGAATTTCGCTCAAGTGGACGAAAACGGAGGCGGGATGTTCGGACTTGAGTAGCTCCCGCGATATCGTGGGGGGAGGGGGGTTGAGGCAGGGGGGATGAAGCGTGAAGGGATAGAAGAAAAGCGGTAAAGCGCTCGATTGTCAAACAATGCACAACACTCGTCCGGAGTTCTTTCGGCAAAGGGGTGGTGGTGGTGGTTCGGCCGATAGAGAGCGCCGCGGCGGGGGGAGGGGGGGAGCGCGGGATGAAAGTGTTCCCTAAGAACATTTTTCCTTTAACCTTTTATATGCTTTTCATTTGCTTTCCCGCTCCGAGTGGAACTTGAGCGCGGGTCAGAGCAGAACTCTATTTACATATCTCGCGCACTCTCTCGCTCCCCGAATGAACTCGGGGTTCCTGTTTTCCCGCCGCCCGCGATCATGTTTTCCCAACCTTTTTCCCCGTTTGTAATTCTCCAACCCCGCGCCCCCTTCCCCCTGCTTTTCTATTATTGTCACCTGTTCTTCTTTTCATAAGGGCGTCATTCCCGTCACTATTTTCCGACGGCGGTCGACCCGCGCTGCCTCGCTAAGCAAGAACGCCGTATTAGCCCTCAGCCGTTGCCAAATATCCTCTAATAAAATACGAATTTTCGAGTGAATTTGTAAATCTTTTTCCTCCGATTTTTCGGACGATTTTGTTCACAATTTAATTTCTAATGCCTGAAACTTTCAAGGAAAAATACGCATAACTTTCTTTTGAAATTATTTTTTTATCGGGGAAAATTTGGCAACATTCGAATATTCTTACTGCGTTTTTCTTTAACACGGCAGCATATAGGCCAATCTTTTTCCTTATTCTGGCCGCCGGGAAATTGAGGAGCACAACGATTGTTCCCGTCTTTTCATTAAAGTCTAGGCTTTCTTGTTTTATTCAAATATGCAGTACGTGTACATACATACTGTAACGCATATTGGGGTAGGCCCGTGTGGGGTAAACGGTTGTGGAGAAGCACATACTTTGTTATGATCAGTTTAACTTTTGGTTTTATTTATTTAGGTGACTTCTCTCGAAATTTTATGTTTTCTTGTTTTATTTGTAACATTTTGGGTTCTTCTGTTTAATTTAACACGAAAATAATGACTCCAGGGTCAGTTTCCACATGAAATTAGCATTTTAGCGGGTATAAATGATATTAAGACGGTGCTATTCGTGATAGTTTTTTTTTATTTTATTTTTAAAAAAAAAAAAAAAATCAAATTCAATGCATATATGCATCAGATGCACTTTCTGAATCTTTGAATCTTTCTTCACTTATCGGGGTAAAAGTTCTTGTAATTCAATGGAAACCTGGCAGATTCAGGAAATTTCACCGACCCTTGAAGGAGCAGGAAAAGTCAGACATTTTCGCTACGAAATCCTGAATGTTTAGTTAGGGCCAAACGTTTTCATGATGAATCACGCCAGAAAACATTGAAAAATCATGAAAAGGTCAGGAAAGAGGGTTATTCAAAATCGGCGATTTTACCCAACGCTTGGATTTTGCCCGGAGTTGGATATGTTGTTCCCTATCACAAGACACGCCTTTTTCCGGCATTGGCAAGTTCACCCGAAATTTTTCCCGCGCGCTACAGCGTTGCCAAGTTGAAAACAGGCACATTCCGTAAGTGGCATTAAAATTGAGCTATGAAGTTGCGGTTTTAACGAAAATTCTCTAAAAATTACGCACTTTTAGGATATGACCATGTTTTCAATGTCGCATTAATTTTAACATGCATTATTGCCAAATTTCCGATTTTTAAATTCGACAAATGCTACATATTCGCAAATACCCAAAAAAGCTATCTTCAAATTTGAATAAAAAGTTGTCTAATCGATAGTTCGTTCGATTTCGCATCCATCGATATATTATAGCTCGCTGGGAAACTTTTGGTTCGCGAGATATCATCATTTTTGTGAACAGCTTTATGGAGCGACGACGCTTTTTGAGTCCGGGCGGATAGAAATTTTAGCCTCCAAAAACACCGGGTAGCATTAATTCCATGGTTTCCTATGTAATTTTTGGCGCTGAATCCGAATTTGACCATTTCATAAAAAAATTGTCACCAAGATGTTGCCAAATTTGGCAAAAATTGCTTAAAATCGGCCTTTTTGGCGGATTGTAGCCTGTGACTTGCCAGGAGTTGATCAGACGACAAAATTGGTTATTTCCACAGTTAAAACTCGTTAAACTATCTACAAGCTGAGTCAAATTCTTTCTGCTCACGGTAAAATTAAACGCGCGACAAGCAGCAAACTGAAAAAAAGACACCAAAATTGGCGCTTTTTGCGGTTTTTGTCGTAAGTTTCTTGTTTTCCGATTAAGAGAATGTTTCTTGACTATACTAATGAACAACATGAGCAGAATTTAATAAAATTGAACAATAAAATAAGATCGAACATATTTCAATGTTGCCAAGCTTGAACAAAATACTTTAATTTTCGCTGGTTTTTTCGATATTATTGTCCTATATTCTTTGTTCACCTCTTATTTTTAAATTTTATAAATGTATCTCTCTTGCAAAATAATACACTTCTGTAGAATAATTTAATTTTCAACTTAGATATATACTAATAACTAGGGTATTTAGTTCAGAGAGGAAAAATTCATAAAATAGTGAGTTTTATCGAATCGTGTCAATAAACCACATTTTGAAACAATAATGGAAAATTTTCTGTTAAAAATTAATGAATAAAATGTACTCCTCAGACAGACTTCATTAAAACAAGACAAGACGCATTGCAATATTGCCAAAATTACGTACAAATCGTTGAATTTTGGCGGTATTTGACCGTTATTATTCATTACCCTATATTTAGAATACAATTTTATTTTATAATTCTGAGATAATGGAGTTTAATAGAAAAAAGTAACGACACCAAACTGAAGAAGACGCCCAGGAAAGGACAATAAGGGGCTTAAAAAGGAACAAGGGCGCTCTAAATTACTGAGGACCTGTGGGTGGACAAGGGACTATGGCGGTTAGGCGTCGCGGGGCCCGAGAGACCGCTGTTAAAGCGGCTCTTTATCTATATATGTAACAATACAATAGTTTGTCGTTACACTCGGCGTAATTAGGATTTTTCCTAATTTTCTCTTAATCGGAAAACAAGAAACTTACGACAAAAACCGCAAAAAGCGCCAATTTTGGTGTCTTTTTTTCAGTTTGCTGCTTGTCGCGCGTTTAATTTTACCGTGAGCAGAAAGAATTTGACTCAGCTTGTAGATAGTTTAACGAGTTTTAACTGTGGAAATAACCAATTTTGTCGTCTGATCAACTCCTGGCAAGTCACAGGCTACAATCCGCCAAAAAGGCCGATTTTAAGCAATTTTTGCCAAATTTGGCAACATCTTGGTGACAATTTTTTTATGAAATGGTCAAATTCGGATTCAGCGCCAAAAATTACATAGGAAACCATGGAATTAATGCTACCCGGTGTTTTTGGAGGCTAAAATTTCTATCCGCCCGGACTCAAAAAGCGTCGTCGCTCCATAAAGCTGTTCACAAAAATGATGATATCTCGCGAACCAAAAGTTTCCCAGCGAGCTATAATATATCGATGGATGCGAAATCGAACGAACTATCGATTAGACAACTTTTTATTCAAATTTGAAGATAGCTTTTTTGGGTATTTGCGAATATGTAGCATTTGTCGAATTTAAAAATCGGAAATTTGGCAATAATGCATGTTAAAATTAATGCGACATTGAAAACATGGTCATATCCTAAAAGTGCGTAATTTTTAGAGAATTTTCGTTAAAACCGCAACTTCATAGCTCAATTTTAATGCCACTTACGGAATGTGCCTGTTTTCAACTTGGCAACGCTGTAGCGCGCGGGAAAAATTTCGGGTGAACTTGCCAATGCCGGAAAAAGGCGTGTCTTGTGATAGGGAACAACATATCCAACTCCGGGCAAAATCCAAGCGTTGGGTAAAATCGCCGATTTTGAATAACCCTCTTTGATATATTCTTGAAAAGCCATGAAAAAAGTTGGAGAATTTTGGAATTTAAAATGACTTGTCATCTTGATTTAGAGAACCAGGTAAAAACTAGAAGCTCTCACACTTTTGAAAAATTCAGGCAATACATAAATCTTGGATTCCTCTTCTTATCAATCAGTATGGCAATTTGTTTTTCTCACTCCAACAACGAATTATATTCTCTACTTTATAACAGAATCGGCGTATTAAATAGAATTAAACGCAATAGAATTTCCTCTCGTTCAAACTAATTCAAACATTTTGGCCAGAACAACCTCGATACCATCTCCGAAAAATCGGGAACTAATTCGCAGGGCAAATCTTCTCATTGTCTGAATGTAGGACCCATCGAGGCGTGAAGTTTCAACCCCTCGTAGGAAACTCAAAAGACAGGCGCCCGTCAGTGGCGAAGCGTGAATGGTCGATTATCGATCTTTCCCCGTTTGAAGCTATGGTAAAGAATCGATTATTGAGGTGTTAGACGCGAATACCCTGTCTATCGATCCCTTTCCATAGGTATAAATGCCACATCAATCGATGTATCGCGAAGCACGGTACGACACTGGCGCCCGTGCCTCAAAGCGAGGTGCGACCCCCTAATAAATACATCAGAATTTCCCAAGTCGAAAAAATAAGTCGTGGAATCCGTGACGGAGGAACCCAACGCCATCGTTACGTGAACCGCGAAAAGCACGGGGTCTTACCTAAGCCAGAGCTCATCTCAATTTTTCACATGAGAGAGGAGACGAATCCAGCCTGGGCGACCCTCCTTTGATTTCCCAACTGTGCATGAATTATGTCCAAGACAGTACATAAATCGAGCTGTCGATACCTTTCCTATCTCCGTGCCCCTATTGTTCTCGCTCGCGGAGGGGGGAGGGGGGCGATCGCAGCACCCTCTAGTGCCACTTTGGGCAAGGCGACTGATAAATTAAAGAATTACCGACGTTAAACAAACAGCGTAATTGTCGACGGATCTCTGGTGATCCGGGCGCCTGCTTGTCAACTCCTCCCGCGGTTGCCGCTCGGATGTCGATGGGATTTTTTCATTAGGAACCACTTCTTCTGGATTATTTCAGAAGCAACCTATGATACGTTAGCTCCCCTATGCAGATAGACGGTTTTATGAATGAGCCTGGAATAGTTATTCCCTATTGCAAAATGAAGTGTCGCCAAAGCAGCTATTTCAATAACGAATTTGATAACTTCGGCTCTGTCGAGCTGAAAATATTTGTATATTAATTGTGTTAAATATTTTCCGACTCCTACGTTGATCCAAAACCAAAGAAAATTTATTAATGGTTATTTGACTTTTTTTACTTTTTTTTTAGAATTTTTAGAACACTATTAGGAGCTTTTAGGGAAATATTTTGGAGGAAAACCACAAAATAGCTTCAACGGTTCTTCGGAAAAATTAGAAATATGAAGTAACTAGATATTAAAATATTTCGTCCGCGCATAGAATACGTAGGGGCATGGAATCATGAAATGTTCATTTGTATGAATTACATTATTCATATTCGCCTCGAGTTAGGTTACATGTCATGTTCCATATGTATACATATCTACATGTTATGTCAGAGTGGCAAGTTCTTAGAAATTCAGGGGAAAAAACCCTAAAAAAGTCAAGGACTTTTGCCGAATCTCATGAAATCAGGGAAAATCATGCTCATAATCCGTGAAAACTCAGGGAATTTTGAAATCTAAGATATCTTGTTTCTCCGTGCTGTTCATTTCCGTTTTCATCAGCTAAAACTTGATTGAGTTCTCAATTACCTGCGGTTTAGAACCCCCCGAAAAACAAGCACAATTATTTTCGAAAAAAGTGGCATGGGGGCCCGGTCGTGACTTGTGGCAAGAGCGACGCCATAATTCAATCGTAATAGTCGGTCGAGTGATCGGATTCAGATGCGTGGCCACCTGTCCCAACACCAGCCGAATTCATCAACTCAATTTAGTGGCACTTAGATCCTCCAACATGTGCTTCGTTATCAACACCACCACCACACGTCATCCGGAGCCCTCGAAAATCAGGTTCCCATCCCGAGCCTTCACTTATTAGAAGTTAATCACTCCGATTCTCTCGCTCGTCGGAGATCCACCTCACTGTACCTAAAACCACGTATCCAATCATGTTTTGCGTGGGAGGTGCGTGGTTCTTGATCAGGTGGGTGGAAGTCGTCATCTGCCATTCCGTCCTGCAGAATGTGCGCCTCCATATGAGCCCTGAGGCGTGTAAGGATATGTCCTAGCGAGGGTTCAAGTTTTAAGTTACTTACGGTTGTCTTGCGTAGGGAATGTCTCGGGTGCCAGCTGCCGCGCTGCGTGTTGACAGAGGACCCGGAGCCTCGCGGCGTGTCCCCGTCCCGGTGTCCCGCGTGTCAGTAGCCTAATCACAGATCAGAGGTAGTTCGTCAGTGACGCTAGTAAAACAAGAAAAATCCATGGATGGCAATCGTCGAGACGGCTGCCTAATTGGACGTATTTCTATCGCACGGAACTAAGTGCATTGAGATATGAGCCCTGAGACCCATAAGAATGTATGCGTAACAGGGCTCATTCCATAATGCAGAGGAATCGAGAAAATACGGCATCAGTTTGTCGCTTCTCAGCAATGAGTTTGTTTGCGTGTCCGTGAGCGATTTTTCAAGACGCAACATTCAGAAACGACACACGGACCGTTTTCGACGGAAAGGAACCAAGCCACGTCTGCTATTGCCAAATTTAACCGGACAGTTTAATTTTTTAAAAGAGGACGTCTGAACGGATTCCTTTGAAAATTCAAAGGAATTCGCTTCGCACTACGGAAAAAATTTACTGAAATCTGCACGAAAATCCGCACAACCGTTTTCAACCGTTCAACTTTGGTCTCACCCGATTGATACAGCTTAAATTGTCTGTGCTGGGACTTTGAAATTATTTTTTCTGAAGGCAATAGATATCCACATGTCGCAGGCAATTCGCAATTACCGCCAGTTGCAGTAGTTCACACAGGAATAATGCAGCTTTCACTGGCAGAATACTTGAAAATCATGATACCGGTTTTGAGCGCCTTACTTTTCCGTGATACTTCGCGCATTACCTCGGAGTTCGTTTAGTTGCGTGACCCAACTGAGGACACTGATTTCATTACGCACGCACGGAAATGTCCTACTAGCAGCTGTTACGCATCCAATGCCTTATACTCCCTACTTTTTACTTGTTCCTATAGGTGCCAAAGGAGCCAGGTCACGTCGCTATTGCCAAAAACCGGGCAATTTAATATTTTAAAAGAGAATGTTTGTGCGGATTCCTTTGAAAATTTTAAGGAACTTGCCTCGTACCATAGAGGAAAATTCACCGAAATCCGCAGGAAATTCCGCACATCCGTTTTCATGTAAAAAATTAAATTGCCCAATTAAATTCGGCAATAGCTGATGTGGCTTTGTTCCTTTCTGTTGGGCGCGGTCCATATATTTGAGATCCCGCACTACTATCTTCCGCATATAGTGTGAAAACAAACGGATATGTTGCGATAAGGGACTACATTTCTGGCCGAGTGTAAAAACAACGTATGTACCATTAGTTTACCTTTAAACATATGTGTTTTTACGGGTGAGCCAGAAATTGTGCACTCTAATTGAAACATTGCAACAAATTTGCGGCGCATGAATGCCACTCTTCGGGCTCAATGGATATCCGTGTTGCGTACAAGAATATTGAAGGCGTTCTGACCGTGTTGGCTGCTCTGCAACTCGCTGTTCGAATTACAGCATCTATGTGCTGCACTGTGCAGCATTATTAATGCTGAAGTGGAATTGTTGACTCCGTCAGTTTAATCCAAATAATGTAATTCTAGTCTGACCCAACTTCAAACCATTGTTCGTCGTTTGAAAAATCCTAGGCTAATCTTCTTTGCAGACTGAATTTGAGTTCCAACCCTTGAGAAACAGTGTAAAAAATTGAGAAGTATCTTTTTAGCACATCTTTGATTCGGAAACCTGAGCTAATTTTTACTTAATGCGTCACCTTGTGACTAAAATTTAGTTTATTGAAGAAAAGTATGTAAACGAATAGAAGTTGTGAGAGGGTGGAAATACTTGCGGCGATAAGCGATTGAAATTACCCAACCAATCTCGACCAGGTATTCGTTCAGAGTCGGCCTGAGCAAGTGACGAGGGTCCCGAAATAAATGCGGATGTGTGAAAAAGCCGAAGAGAAGGAGGGGGTGGGCAAACCGCGGGAAGGATAAGGGATGAAAAAAAGGGAGGGGAGGGCGGGGGAGGGCATATGCCGCGTTGCGACTCCTCATTGTTTTCGGGGCCCGAAATTAAAAGTAACCCGATAGAGCATTAATATGAAGAATAAGTACGGAAAGTAATAAATCCAATATGGAAGGGATTTAATGTATAATTCGGTCATAAAAAGTGTCACGGCCCCGCAATGACTGGGAGCGATCCCTCAAAATGAAATATATAGCGAAAGTTTTTCCTTTTTTTAAACATTATCCGGGAACACTAATATATATAAAGTCAACTGATTTATTAGACAAGCGCGCACCATAATTAAAAGAGAAGTTAGAGAGTGTCAGTCTCTACGATGCCTATAAATCTTTATGATTCTATCCACCCCTTAGAGTAAATGCCAACTCAGATCTCGCGCAGGAGAGTAAGTTTAAATAATATTTTATGTCGGCGCTCCGAGCGAGAGAGAGGGAGCGACAGAGACGGAGACAGCGCCCTTTTAAGGGTGGCGAGGCTCTCTCTCTCGTATCAAATGTAGAATCCGTGAATAGGAGGCCCTATAAATCATGGGAACATAACCGGGAGTAAAAACGGAAGAGCATCAGCTACGCCGTCCTTAGTATAAAACCACATACACACCTCCGAACGTTGCCAAATTTCCTTTGAGAAAACACCAATTTTCCGGAAAATTTTCAAGCGTTGACCCCTCAATTTTTCAGAGAATTTTCTTCGCACTGTCATCTGAAATATCCGAAATTTTCAAGGAGAAATACGCATAACTTTCCTTAGAAATACGTATCTTACTGGGGATGATTTAGCAGCGTCGGAAGGCTGATAGGTTGTTTTTGCTTAGCTCGGTAGAAGCTGACCCGCTACTCCTTCTCTTGGGCTCCTTTTTTTATCCCTCTCCAACTCGGGGGTTTTCCTTTTGGCACATGCCAAATACCCGTTTTGAAATACCGCGCCACTCTCGAGTCTCGACCATGGCCGCCGTGAGTCCGGTCCGGCCGCGGCCGAGTCTTTTCCACCCTTGTTTGTTGCCTCGGCTTCGTTAATCGCGTCGCATCAACACCACCCCCTTCGCCCTCCCCCCACCCGCCCCTGCTGACTCGGCCGCCCCTCCCGCGCCGGGTTTGGGTGTAAACCCGCGGGCCGGGCGCTTACGTCTTGGATTACTCGCTTCCGGGTGTGAGGTGTCGCGTGACGTCACAGTGTCCAGTCGCGGTGCTCGCGTCAAATTTCATCGATTTCGTTTCATGTCCCTCGCCGCTGCCCCGATCCGCCGTCCGGAGTTTCCCGGCCTCGCAGCCCTCATGCTCCCCGCTTGGCTTTCCACCGTGGGTAATATGCTTTTTTCCACTATCTTCGTTACCTTTTTCTTTTCTCTAATATTTCTGATTTGGGTTTCTAAGGCCCGAGGCTTCGTATGGTTGGATTATGTGGATTGCATTTTGCAAAAAGGAACCAAGAGCATTCCAATGTTGCTAGGATTGAACAATTTAAATTCTTTGCCAAAAATTACAGAAATCATGTCGAAAATTAAATTTACAAACGTTATTTTCGTCTCTGATTCATAATTTATAGAGAGTAAAGATAAAACTTTTTTTGATGATCAGTTTCTATTTGCAAGGTAAAAAAAACTGCACAATCTTAGTGACATTGGAATGCTTGTGGTTCCTTTTTGCAAAATGCAATTCATATGGACCAAGTTCATTAGAAAGGAACCAACCTACATCAAGTTGAAACTTAGAAAAAGGGGTTTGAAGTTTTATTCTTTCATAAGGCTCAATGTAGAAAAGAAACTGTGACCCCTCTTTCAACACACTAATTTCTGTTTTTCGACTTTCAGTTTTTGGCCGCGGAAAATATACGGCTAGTGAGCTAGAAAATATTCTTAACTCAATTTTTTCAAAAATTTAGGTTGGTTTCTTTCTGATAAACTCGGTATATTCAAGGGTTGGATTACACAGTTTCGTAAAAGGACTGTGTAAAGGCATTGGTTCACACTTATTGTAATTTTATATCATCAAAAATTTAAAAACCTATCCTTTGCCTTCAAATATTACTGGATTTTCAGCGTACATTGATGAATGAACTACATTCTGCAATAAGGAACTACCAATTCTGAATTAATGAAAAAACTGCCTATCTACAAGGGGAAAAGGATGACACTTATGTAGTTTCTACAGTGAGTCAGAAATAGTAATTCCTACTTGCAAAATACATTCCAAATGCAAGTGAAAAGGGTAGATTCAACCCTCTGCAACCGCCACCTCGGCCGAAAACTGCGAAAACCTTCGAAAACAGAAACGTGATCCGGAAGTGAAATCCGATACTTTCCCGTAAAAATCAGCGCGAGAGAGTACGTCCCCATCGAATAATTTTGCGGACGACTCGTGTAAATCGGATGTTATAAGTCAATGAAAAGGCGACAATGGGTGTATGGCGAGCTGGAAACGATCGGCAATTAATAACGTCAACGGGAGAGCACCTAATGAAAAGAAGGCGAACGAGGCGATTGCCCAATCGGGAGCCTTTTTTCGGCGTCCCCTTTTTTGGCCGCAGCGAATCGCGGGGGTCAGAGCTCAGGGCCGCCGGCGAGGGGACCGCGGAGCGAGAAAGAGAGAGGGCCATGATTAATAATTTTAATGGTCCATTTGACAATTGAGACCTGTCAAATATTTTGAGTGAGTTATGTCCTTCAAAACTAAACGCAGCTGTCGCCTTTCAAAGCCCTCCCGGCCGCGCGGCACCCCTCGCGCGATAAATCCACTCGGCTTACGGCGATATCTATTATTTTTCCCGATTTCCGATTTCGGATTCCCGATTCCTGGTTTTAATCAAATTTATTTTAGCCGGGTCTATTATCCGGGGCGGGGCGGGGGGATTTCCTTGGGTGGGATATCTGCATCGCCCCGANNNNGGGGGTAATCCTGGTGGCTGGGATCTTTCGCTCTTCTCCTCGGCCACAAATCATCATCAGAGCGGGATGTCGCGTCGCCGTTGACTCGTCATCGAGTTGATTTATCGTGCATATGCCGCTGCCGCTGCCGCTCGCGACGCGTGATCGGGAAAAGGTGCCCTGGCTTCCAACCTAGTTCACCCCCTTTGCTCCCGGCTCTTCCTCCCCGCCCCGGCCTCGCGCTTTGTCTAGCGTGATATATGAAACCGAAGACGTTTCAATGGCCGCCCCAAGACCCGCAGCCGCCTTTAGACAAAGGAGCTAATCTGTACGTGATTCCGGAAAAAATTGTCGCAATCATTTCGTGTGTGTAGGCTTTTTCTTCCAGCCTGAATTTCGCGGTCCATTGGGATGGTTATTGGAATCTATAGACAAAGCTATGGACAGAGAGGACATATTGCAAATGAAACGATCCGATTATCGGAAGGGGGTGGTTGCAATGGTGCTTTGTTTAGCGTGATATATGAAGCCAAAGACGTTATGGCCGCCCCAAGACCCGCAGCCGCCTTTAGACAAAAGAGCTAATCTGTACGTGATTTGGGAAAAATTGTCACAATCATTTCGTGTGTGTATAGGCTTTGTTTCCGGCCTGAATTTCGCAGTCCAGTGGGATGAGCATTACATTGATAGACAAAGCTATAGACAGAGAAGACATAGGGCAAATGAAGTGATCTTACTATCGTGGAAGGAGGTGGTTGCAATGGTGCTTTGTCCAGCGTGGTATATGAAACCAAAGACGTTTCAATGGCCGCCCCAAGACCCCCAGCCGCCTTTAGACAAAGGAGCTAATCTTTACGTGATTCCGGAAAAAATTGTCGCAATCATTTCGTGTGTGTGTAGGCTTTTTTTCCAGCCTGAATTTCGCGGTCCAGTGGGATGAGCATTAACATTGATAGACAAAGCTATAGACAGAGAAGACATAGGGCACATGAAGAGAGCCTATTAGTGGAAGGGGGTGGTTGCATGGACAAAGTTGGTAAGTGATAGACTAACCAATGGCAACTAACATTTAGTCCATCATTTTCCCCTATAGTCCATAACAACCCCCCTCGTTCAACCAATAGGATCGCTCCATACCCCCTACGTCATCTTTTCATATAGCTATGTCTATCAATTTAAATAATCAGTCTGCAGCCCCCTGGTCATTAATGGTAAATGAGTTGTTTCTAAGATGAGCTTAAAGTATTATGTCCTTATATTACGAAATGAGGTCGATTTATCTGATTGCTAATACACTTACATAAGATTCGATAGGTCATTATTTTCATACCTGCCAACGAATGGGGATAAGGATTGCATGATCGATTGCCAGTTTTTCACATTTTCCGTATTTTAGGCTTTCTAATTGACACATTTAAATCTGACCATTCAAAATCGTCCAAAAAATATTTAACTAAATTTGTTTCTCTCTTTTGTTTCAGGTAAGTTCCTGATCCCTGGTTACGTTCCTTTCTGTGAGTTGTATTATCGCAGTCCATCTCAAATTCTTTAAGAAGGTCAATTTTTTTTCTGCACGATTATATTAGTTTCATACGCTAAAAACCTCACCGTGCACAACAGTTTATTTGGACTACATTTTGCAATTTGGAACTATAAATTCTAGCCCGGTTTAAAAACAACGATTGTGCCATTAATGTTCCTATGCACATAAGTGTTTTTCCAGAAGAGCCAGAATTTATAGCTCCAAATTGCAAAATTCAGTCCATTTGATGTCTATGCAAGGACATTCAGAAGTTCAATTTTTTCATTTCTTGCTAGCTTTTTCTTCCAACTTTAAACATTTATGAAAGCTTTGTGGAATGTAGAGCCACATAACAGTGTCCGGGTTTGATAGTATTGTAGTTAGTAAATAATGTTGGCATAGTTTCGCTCGTCAAATATTTCGAGCGCTAGTGTTTGATGAGTTGTTCAAATTTAAGCTCAAAATCTGTTTGATAAACTGAGTAAATACGCCTAACCGTGTGATTTGAGTAAATCCAATAAACCTCATTACCTACACTTTTGATTCATCTGCATGCAACAGCGTTTTTGTTTTTGTTTTTTTATTTATTTATTTTTTATTCTGTGACTGAACCAATCAGATATGATTCCTTCAGTGCGTCCTTAGTCTCCTTGAAAAGACATTTTGATTGTTGAAATCGATGGACAAAGCTATTGACAGAAAGGACAGAGAGAAAATAAAAAGATCCTTGTTGAAACAGGTGATTATTACGGACGAACAGAGAAAATGATTGACTAACCACAGTATATCGTGTAGGTTGTCATTTGTTAGTCTATTACTTACCTCCTTCGACCATCGTAACCACCCCGTTCCACCAATAGGATAGCTTCATGTTTACTTTTTCCTCTTTGTCTCTTGCTTTGTCCATCAGTTTCAATAATCAGCCCGCAGGAACCTTTGATCGAAGTCTCCTCCGCCCTGACGCGATCAGTGGCCTGCCGAGTTACTATGAATCGACTAATCTGTCATTTAAACCAACGAAAAAGGATCGATAATCAGAGTACTTGCAACAAACACCTTAATAATCGATTCTTTACCATAGTTTGAAATGGGGAAATATCGATATCCGATGCTTTGCGCTTATCGCGACTGTTTCCATTGACTCTTTTGGCTGTTGAGCGTGTTTACTCAGCGTCGAACAACCGAGAGTCTTGCGACAATTTCTCTGCGGATGAGCGCAAGCGAGGCGCGATGCGTAGCGACATGAGTAAATACAGGGACAGGGGGGACGGGGGACAGGGGGACATGGGACAGGGGGGACAAGGAGGGGGATCCGGGGTGCGGGCGGGCGACGCATCTTAAATTCGTGACGTTGACCGAATGACACGCGAAGACGCCGAGATAAAATTAACCCTAATTTACGAGCCGCTCAGGCCCTCGAGATTATTATTGAAGCCCTCTTTTGATGCGAACGCGAACTATTTTAATGCCTGATTAATTATTACAATTTTTCCTATACGCCAGGAAATCATTGAATAGTTGTACTGTTTCCAGGAGCCAGATGCCTCCGGCAGATCTGCTCCCGCGCTAAGCAACAACGTCGTAAGCGCACCGCAACCTTGCCAAATTGCCTCCGGTAAAATCTTCGTCGTCCAGAGATCAGTACTCCGCCGTGCTGAGGAAAAACGTATGAACCTTCATGCGTTGCAAAATTTCCTTTGATGAAACGCAAATCTCCCGGTAAACTTGTGAATATTTTTCATACAATTCAGGTAATTTTATTCGCAATTTCATCTAAAGCTCCTGAAAATTTCAAAGAAAAATATTCATAACTTTCCGAAAAAATGAACATTTTATCGATGGAAATTTGGCAACTCTTGAATTTTCATACGGCGCTCTTCCTTAGCGCGGTAGCACTATAGAGACAGTGCTATCCAGAGAACCCCTCGCGAAAGTCAACGCTATATTTCGCCCTATCGATGATTGATGAGCAATTTGTTAACAAAAAAATTCACCTATCGATGACTGATTAATGTTGGGGTGAGCACTTAGGTAGGCGAGTTTTTGAAAATTTAGTTGGGATCATTTAGACTAATCGCTGATCGCAATTTTGGCCATCAGTGATTAGATGTAATTTAGAAAATTCTGTCTATACCCTTCTACCTTCTAATGTATATTATTAAAGTAATGATTCTTCTCTCACCTTTACCTATTCGTAAGTGCTGCACTTTTAAATCAACACTTAAATAACAGGCGACTCCGAGCGTTGACCTTCAGAAGGAACTTTTACACTTTAGGGAAGAAAACACTTCGCTAAATATATTGTCTGTGGCTCTAAATACAATATTATTCGTGCTTCATAGATGCCCAAGGTGCAAACCAAAAATTAGAGGGTGCATAAGTTTTCCTCGCTCTTTGTAGCATCAAATGCGCGATAACAATAGCAAAATGTGGATACAACTATTCGTGCTTCATGGATGTCCTTGTTGCATACCCAAAATCATGAAGGCGCGATGATTTCCCATTCGCTCTTTGCGGTAATATTAGCCAAATTTTGATTCAACTTACAATGATTCATGAATGTTTTAACGTGGCAGTTTTACAGATCGAATGGTTCTTATCTGTGATTCCTAACCATGAAAACATGTTTCGTTACCAGCGCAACCTGTCGATTTGACGCGATATCTGACTTTTCAAACACTCGAGGAGACGTCACGTTTTGACTATGGAAAATTTGGCAAGTGGGGAATGTTGTTAGGGCGTTTTTCCGGCGGGCCCGGCGGATCTACGACACGAGATTTAATGTTGACTGCGGCCGGGTCGGGGGTTGGAGGGGGAGCCGGGCATGATAACACCTGCTAAGTGCTACATCATTCAAAGCATCATTCCGCGCTCCCTGTTCGTCCCGTTCGGGCCCTGCGCCTGTTCCCTCTTCGGCATCGCCGGCCCCGGCCCCGGCTCCCGGTCCGAGCCAGGCTTCTTTCGGATCGTGTCACTCAACTGCAACTGCTCATCACTCTCCGCCTCCCCCTCCCCCTCGCCCCCCGCCACCGCCACCCTGGGCTCGAACCTCGATCGGTAGCCAGGGCAAGACGGGCACCGTCGCACCCTGGGCGCGCTTCACCCTCTTCATGGACTCCACTAGAGCACCCAAGGGCAGTCTGACGGGTGGTCCAGGGAGCCTGGCAGGACTCTTGTTAGGGCTCCCCTGCAACTTGAAAACCCCCTTAAAGGAGAAATTTAGGTTACCACCAGAGAGGAGGGGCCTCAGAAACGTATTAGCCAGACTCATTTTGCAAGTACCTATACAGGGGAAGTTTTGAAGAATCTCCCGAGGAAATTTTGAAACCCTATGGTGGAGAGACGCCTACTAATCAAAAATCGTTTCCATAACGCATAAAAAAACGTAGGATGTGACCCATAGTATCCTGGCATATGCTGCTGGGTGTTGCAACGAGCGAAACAAGTGGGTGTAATGTGGGGGTTAATTGGACGTATTTCTGCCAAACGGAACGATGTGCATTTCGACATGAGCCCTAAGACCCATAAAACCATTACAGGGCTCACGTCATAATGCTCATAGTTCCGTTTGACAGAGATACGTCTAATTTTCGCAATTGATAGACAAAGAGATAACGGGGCGATCCTATCGGTGAAAGGGGATGGTTTCAATGGGCAAAGGAGCTAAGTAATAGACTAACAAACGGCAAACCACAAGGCACTCTGCAGTTAGTCCATCATTTTCCCCTAGTCTGTAACGACCACTCGTGTCAACCCTAAGGAATCGCTTCATTTTCCCGTTGTCTTCCATGTCTATCGCTTTGTCTATCAATTTCAATAATGAGCCCGCAGCACAGGGAATATCATTGGCTAGCTGACCGCGGCGTCATTTTCCACAGCGAGGAGGAAGAGTCAGACGTAGTCATACTAAAAGAAACCATTTGCAGAGGGTTTGCGTGGAACATAGTCGATTTCAGCATAAACGCGTCCAGTCATAGAGCGAATTTCGGGGTAGGCCTCCCTGTCCCCGTGTGCGGCGCGGAGTTGCGGCGCTGCAGCGGAGCCAAACTAATTATAAACTAGCTGTAAACACCATCCACAACCAACATCGTTACAATTACTCTTCCTGTCCCCCCCCCCTCTCCCCCCCGGCCCGGCCCTTTATTCGGCCGCCTTTTTATTTCTCTTTAATGATAATTTATTCGCGAGGCGGCGGCGGCGGTGCAGCGGCCGCGCGGGCGGGGGGGGGGGCGACATCTCATGCCAAACCGTTTCTGATTCAGTACACTTTCACGTATCTTGACGAGAAGCGCGTCCCCCTTAAATCATCCCCCCCGCCCCCTCGCCCCCCGCGGGGAAGCATCCGCGCGTCATCATTCTAGACACCGTTTTGTCAAACTATTTCCACCATCATCGAATTATCAAACGTTATTCCGGGGAATAAAACGGGCCGCGATGGGTACTAGAGAGGCATTAAGCGGGCCATAACTTGCCGGGGCCGCGGGCTTCGCTTGCCAAATCGCCCCGCGGCCCCTTGGACGAGGCCCGGGGCGCGACAGAGGTTAATGGCGGAGTTGAAACGGAGTGCGTGACCCCCGCTGATGGATCGGCCCGGCCGCGGAAAAGAAATAATAATTAGCCGCAAACATGAGCAATATGCGTCGCGCTCCGGCTCTAAATCCTCCGCGGTATTAAATTCTGGTAAATTGTTGTTATTTTCGTGTCCTATCCGTCCCTTTATTTACCCTTTGATTTATTTTCGGGCCCGCTGCATCTGCGGGGCTGCGTCCGCCAAGGATCAAATCCCGCCGCCGCTTCACTTGCGCGAAAAATTGGACGGGTTTCTGTCAAACGAAACTATGTGCCCTAAGACATGAGCCCTGAGACGCGTAAAAATGTATGCTTGACAGGACTCACGTCATAATGCACACAGTTCCGTTCGGCCGAGGATCAAATCCCGCCGCTACTTCTCTTGCGCGAAAAATTGGACGGATTTCTGTCAAACGGAACTATGTGTCTTAAGACGTGAGCCCTGAGACCCGTAAAAATGTATGCTTGACAGGACTCACGTCATAATGAACACAGTTCCGTTCGGCCGAGGATCAAATCCCGCCGCCACTTCTCTTGCGCGAAAAATTGGACGGATTTCTGCCAAACGGAACTGTGTCCGTTATGACGTGAGCCCTGTTAGGGTCTCAGGGCTCATGTCTTGAGGCGTATGGTTCCGTTTCGCAGAAATACGTCCAATGGAGAATTCGCATGCAAAATTGCTTCATCTAAAAGTGCCTAAAGAGCTGATTTCACAGTATTTTTTATAATGTTCTTCTGATATGGGAAATAGTATAAAAATAGATTTCAAAGTGAGAAAATGCATCGCCTAGTGACGTTATCTGGCTGTATTTGCCATTTAAACACACGTATTCAGTGTTCGTACGTGTTCAGTTCACTCAGTAGTTTCCACATAAACACAAAATTCATCAAATTTCGGACACCTGCAAATTCTCTACCGACTGACAGCCCACCGACTTGATGACTCGTGCATTTTTGTATTCATTTTGAAATTCAAAACTTCACTGATACTCAATTCAGAATTTGGAGGTGTCTGAAAGTTGATGAATTTCGTCTATAAATTGAAACTACTGGAAGAACTGGGCACGAGAACATACTTGATTTTAAAACTGAATTACTGAAACTGAAGAACTTATACCACAAAACAATCTATCCTTATGAAATACACGCGTTTCCATGAGAAATGCCACTATTTGACGTCATAAAGAGGTAAATTTTCTCATTTTTAAAACCTAATTTCCTCCAATTTCCCACATCTAAAATAAATCAAACATATTCTGTGAATTCAACACGTTGAGCGCTTTAATTTCCCTGTAGTTGACATCTTATTCAAATGTGCAGATAGAAGCATTTTCACGACTACCGCCCTTAAAAGAAGAAAGATTCGGAAAATTTAGGTAATTCTAAAATTCAAGACGAGATATGACCCTGATTTTGCCGTTCACTTGGTAAGTCTGGAGGAAAGTAATGAAGCCGGGAAATGTCTAACCAACCGTTTCGCTGTGCTGGTTGACCGGATAGTCAAACCGAGCGCCTTCAATCTCGCAGGATACCACTTTATCTACTCGCGTACCGTCTGACTCCTTACGTTGACTCCGCGCTATGCCAGCACATTTGTTAGCACGTCAGCTCACTCATTCCCCTCGTTGTTCCTTCTTGTAGTTAAAGTGCACGCTATTACATTGTTATATGTTGAAAATTTGGTTGTTTTATTTAGTATTTTTTTTTTATTGCAGTTTTTTGTTTGGTCAAATAAGTAAAAATGATAGCGATTACAGACCAAGTTTTATCATTTTAAATGTCTGAGTACCCTCCTAAATACACACGCTAAGTTTTTACGGGTTGAATTTTTCTTTGATGAACAACTCTTACATTTTTGCTCAGGAAAAATATGATTTTTATAATTAGTGGCAAGGTGCTTCTCGGCCAATTGAGACCTCATGAAAGCACAGATCATACAAGTTACACAGACGTTATGAATAAATATTCCTTAACTTTTTACCCAGATTAGCCGGGTTTCCGCCAGTTGCAGTTTTTTAAATTTTTTATTGGATCAAGGCAATGTGTTTATTGCATATATTTCATACATTTTATCTCATTTTTTTTATTTAATCTAAATTGAGATTGAAAATTTCCGAAAAATTTTCCTTATCACTTACACTGCGTCTAGGGGAGCATGGGATAATCAACTGTAACAATAATTCAAATTATAATCGAGTAACGAATGATAATTTGCAATTGATTTTGCATTAAGGAACTGCTATCTCTCGCTCATCTTTGAGACAACATTTTATGTGCCGTAAGTTCCTCGATGTAGGTAGGCGTCTGTATGGGTTAGTTAGATATAGTAATTTACCATTGCAAAATGTAGTCATCTGAACTTCTTTTTCCTTTTTAAAATTCACTAAAATACATACAAATTTTACTTAAAATATGTTATCGACGCACTTGTTTCGCTCATCTACTTGCCATCCTTTTGCACTATCTATCAAATCATATCATTATGCATGCATTTTTTCCTCAATTTTCAAAACTTACGTTTTTCGTGCTGCGTAAAAAAAGAGATTTTTCTAATGTAGTTATTTTTTTTGCATTCTCGTGAAACACATTTTCGAATATGCAAAAAAATTAATCTCACGTACGCTTCAAATCGGGTTGCATAAAATCTCCCGGGAAGAACCGTAAAGGTGTCTAGTTGAAAAGTGTAATAATGTCATCGTTTTTCCCCTCTTTTTTTATATTATTTGTCGGACAGGGGATTTTTAGAAGCGACAAGCCACCCGTTGAAAGGTCTCACCCCCGTCTACGAGTTGAAGAGCAATTGTTTGGCACCTGAGAAAGGCGCCCGAGGCAATACCGCCGCGCTGAGAAAGAACGACGTGTGGACTTTGAAACGCTGCCAAATTTCGTTTGATAAAAAACGAATTTCTACAAAAAAAACTCGTGAACATTTCGCTTTTAAATATCCGAATATTTAATCCGCAATTTCATCCAAAATGTGTGAAAATTTCAAGGGGAAAAATACGTAAGTTTCCCGAAAAATGTATATTTCCTCGATAGAAATTCGGCAACATTGGAATGCTCATACGGCGTATTGCCGTACGGCAGAATGGAAGGGGCATTCCGAAGAAAGTGGCTCCGAAAATCATCGACAGGTCAGCAAACATCAATGGGCCACAGGATCCCGGTAATAATTTATCTTATACGCGATACCGCGGCGCCAAATCGGACCCTTCTCCGGTCCCGAGGCAGTGACGTCGGAGCGGCAGGGATCGTCCCTGAGAGCCGGCCTCGCCGCGCGTAATTTAAACGGGCGAATTTCGTCCCTGTCGGAGAGGAGAGTCTTGGACCTTCCTTTCTTTCCCTTTCAAAAGCATCTCAAGGAGGGTCAATCACTGGACGGAATTTAAAATTAATGATGATCCTTTGATAACGGGAGCAGCGAGCAGTGAGTTTTCAATACTGGCCCTGGCTGCCCTGCAATAACACCTTGTCGGCCGCTCTATTGTGCCATGGTAATTTCTACCCCATCTCGGACCCTGCCCGCGCCCCGCCTTCGCGCGTGATTTTTTATGTTTGACGTTAATTTGAAATTTGCTCGTGATATCCTTCAAGAGCCTCTTCGCCGTCGAAATCATCCGCGGTTTTTTTTCGGTTTCCCTCTCTCGCTCTCCGTCACGCACTGAAAAAAAAAAGATTGGTAGAATTTACCATTCCTTCACCCTGTCTTTCACACAGCGTGAAGGAATGGTAAATTCTACCTATCTTCAAGTCGATTCTGCCAGAGGATGGTTACCTGTACCAGTGTTTAGTAACGTTTACCTTTCTTCTGGCAGAATTGGCTCTGAATTGACGCTGTGTGAAATACAGCGTGAAGAAATGGTAAATTCTACCAATCTTTTTTTTTCAGTGTGTGGATGATTTGGCGTGTTTTTCCAGCGAAATTACATTACTTCGAAACGTGATGGAATCACTCCAGTGGGTCCAAGGTCCTTATTCAGGAGTTAGCTTCAGGCAAGCCATTGCGTCGAAAACACCGTTTGAGAAAACTGCTTTCAAACTTTTGGTTTTCGCGTTCTCTCTCCATAAAGAATACATAAATAATTATAAAAGAAGGGCTTTGAGGACAACGCGCGATAGTGCAGTTTTTGGAAAAATGTATATAGTGATTTACGCTAAAACTAGTCTTGAAATATTTTCTGTGAAAAATTCACGCGTAAAATTCAAGTTTGAAGCGTCATTCAATTTTTTTTTTTTTTTAATTGTCTTTTATCATGTTTTAATTACAGAGGATTACTTTGAACTTTCTTCCCACAACAAGGCTCAATGCAATTCTGAAGCTTTAAGCATGTATATTTTGAAATAGTGAAAACTACACTTATGCGCCTTGTCCTCCAAGCCACTCTAATCCAATGGAGTCGAACCAGGGATTCGCTGTTCGAAATGATATTATGAAGGGGCACGGGGGAGAGGACGCATAAGTACATTTTTTGAAATTTAGACATTAACAATTGCTAGTTAAACTAGTCATGAAATATATTCTGTGATAAAGTCACTCCGAAATTCCAATTTTTAAGCATCGAAAAGTCAGTTTGAACCTTCTTTCCGCCATAAGGATCCATGTAATTTTGAAACTTCAAACACGCGTTTCTCGAAATAGCAGAAACTGCACTTATGCGCCTTGTCCTCCGAGCCCCTCAATTAGAATATGACCTAAAAACTAAATATGATCGAGGAACTGTCACTCAAGCGAGCTTGGATTGAGAGAGGGGGGAGGGGGCAGTAATTAATACGAGCTTTTTGAGGTGAACCGCGGGCGTGAAAATGACGCCGTTGTTCAGGGATGGGAGGGGGGAGGGGTAGTTTCAATGAACGGAAAACTCCCCGCCTGGCACACCCCGTGTAGGAAGTGAATGAGAAATCTTTGACTCTTGAATCCTCATTGAGATCCTTCCGACGGCGGGCGGCGGCGTCGCGACGCCAAGGGCGAGCCCGGGTGCGGGCGAGCGTCGAGCGTCGAATGTCGGGGCGTCGCGGCGCGCGACGGGTTCGTGGCAGCTTTGACAGCCCGGTTTGTGTTCGGCCGGCAAAAAAATCCACCACCTCCAGCTTGACAATCTCAACAGCCAACTTCCCGCAAACTGTTGCCACTTGAAGCGAGTTTTATTTCGACGCACACGGTGTTCTCGACCGACCGAAGTCGCTTTGACTTCCTTTCTGCTGTTGTTACTGTGTACGTGCGAACTGCGGCGTGGCGCCTTGCTCAATTGCTATGGATTTCTCGATGCAACTATTCGTGCTCGACGACTGTCCGGGTTGCATACACGAAATATTGAAGGCGCACCAGCAACCTTACCTTTCAGAAGCGAAGTCAAGCGTGCGACTTCCAAAAAGATCGCATTTAGCAAGAAGGAACCACCGCGATTGCAGTGCTTTCAAAATCGTGCAACTTCTTCTTTTCTTTTAAAAATAGAATATATATAAAAACGAAAATATGTATAGTATTAAATTATTTTCCTTTAAAATTAACAATTTTGCGGTGGGAAGCAACAAATATTTGCTACTCTGGGAGGTTTTTTCAGATAATTATGAGGAAGCAAAATTTTTACAACAATGTAATTGCGCTGATTCCGTTTTGCTAAATGCAATCCAATAAAGGAATCAGAAATCTCCTATGCATACACGAACTCCATGGGGTTGAGTTAGTTAGTTAGTTATTATAATTTTGAGACATTCAGCGACTCAGGCTATTAACGTCTTTACAGGTAATTTTGAAAATATATAGATCCATCGGCAGGAAACAAGTATACTTAAACAAGCCTAAAACTTGAAGGCGAGCTGATTATTGAAATTGATAGACAAAGCGATAGATAAAGGCGAAAAATGGAAAATGAAGTGGCTTTATTGGTTGAAACGTGTGGTTGTCACAGACTATGGATAAAAAGGATGAACTAACTAAAGGATCTCTTGTGAGTTGTTTTTAGTTAGTCTATATTTGCCTCCTTTGTCCATTTCAACCGCCCGCTTCCACCAATAGGATTCCTCATATCCCTCTTGTCTTCTTTGTCTATAGCTTTGTATATTAATTTCAATAACAGCTCGCAGGCTTTTTTCTTGGTTATTTTGATTTGGACGAAGTCAAGGATCACGGGGACTATCCGGAAACCGACTCTGAGGGATCTGAATGTCATCATCTCGAAGCTCCCTTGGGAGCTGAAAGGAGGTCCTGCGCCCTGTCTCTGGAACTTCGTGTTCCTGTGACATTGAGCCATCCTATTGGTTGAAACTGGTGGTCGTTATCGACTAAGGGGTCAAATGATGGACACATCATACGACAGGGTCTCTCGTGGGATACCGTTAGTTATAATCTATTCATTTGCCCATTGCATCCACCCACTTCCACCAATAGAATCGTTTTTCTGTCTTCATTGTCTATCCCTTTATCTATCAATTTCAATAATCAGCCCGCTGGTTTTTCCATGAATAATATGCTGATTTGTTTCACCAGAGCGGCAACACTGACCGCGGGAGTTTTCCCGGCAGTTTACGCACGAGACCCGGCGATATTTTCGACTTATTATCAGATTATGGTGACGAGTAAGTGGGTGGTTGCGGGTTGCGGGTCGGAGGCACTGAAGGCGTTTTTGGATCCGCGCTCTCTTGCGCCGCGCCTAATCATCAATATCCGTTCGGCGCACGGTGGCTCGAGTCAATTGAAGAGGTCGGACTTTAAATCTTGGACAAAAACTGCGAATTTTTCTGTTTATTTCGTCACATATCATACTATAAGGGGTGCTTCTTGAAGAAAATTTCACGAGAAAACCAATGGAGCCACTTTTAGAATCTCGAAGTTGTGTATAAACGGAGATATGAGCGTTTAAAGTTTCCAGGTTTTGTTCGACCTTCCCGATTAACCAGATCCATTGTGCGGCGTTTCCGCGATCCCGCGCTCGACTAGGCCCCGCGGCGCGGCGGCGGCAGGTTGACATTGTTGACAATCGCCGATCCGCTAATGAAACGTTTCATCTTTTCACCCGCGGTTCACTCCGTGAGTAATGGATCGCCCCGCTTCACGGTTTTTCTACGCCAGGCCAATTTCAATTCGAATGATCAAATGTCGCGACGGCAATGAAAAACTCCCCCCGGCACTCGATACCCCCTTTCACCCCCTTCTCCCCTTTTACCCCAAATAGCCCCGAGACGTAGAGTGACGTCTATCACGTGCCGCGTGCCTTGCGCCTCAAAATGTTGCCCGCCAGTGGGCTCATTATCGAAATTAAAGGGCAAAGCTATAGAGAAAGAAAACAGAGGGAAAATAGAGCAATCTCATTGGTTGAAACGGGCGATTGTCAAAAATCGTGGGGGGGGGGTCATGGGGGTTGCTGTTAGTTAGTCTGTAAGGTACTCATCCTTTTCATCTAGTGCAACTACCTGATTCCACTGACCACCCGGATAGCTCAATTTTCTCTTTGATTTCTTTGCCTTTCGCTTTGTCTATCAATTTCAATAATCAGCTCACAGCTGTTAGAGCGTAACTACATTTTGACGCTGCAAAGTTTCCAATCGCAAATTGTATTTTTACAAGCATACTAACAGATGTTTTTAACTGAAAATGTCATAAATGGTTTTACTAAATTCAAGTAAAACTCACGCAGCTCAGTTTTAGACACTAACAACACAGTCATATTCTCGTGAAAAATTGTATCATTTAAGTCAAGTTTGCAATCTTGTTTTTAGTTTTTTTCCTTGTTCCGGAAAATGATGGGTCGTCTCTTTTCAATAGGACGTATTTCTGCCAAACAGAGCTATGTGCACCAAGACATGAACCCTGAGGTCCATAAGAATATATGCACCACAGGCCTCACGTAATAATGCACATAGTTCTGTCTGGCAGAAATACGTTCAATGCATCGTACGGTAGATTCAAATGGACCACATTTTGCAAAAAGGAACCACTGTTTCTAAGTCATCCGAACAAGCACATATCTACATTCAGGAAATAATGACACATTTGCTGTTTGTAAGGTGAGTAAGAAATATTTGTTCCGAATTGCCAAACGCAGCCCAAATCCACCCTTCGAGAGGGGCTCTTGACCGCTGGCCGAGAGGCGAGAGGCGAAAAGTCATAAAAATCGATGAGAGACATAAAGATACGACGAAAGAGAGAAAAAAGTGAGACGAAGAGCAAAGGTGATGGCGAGAGGAAAGATGCGGAAGAGACCCGACGATGCGCGGGTGCGCAATAAGTAACAAAAGGAAAACTGGGAAGGCGGGGAAAACGGGCCGCCCCTGGATGGGTAGGCAACCGGGCGAGGCATTAAGAAAAAGGACGAAGCAATAAATGGGCTGGGTTGGGTGGGCGATAGGAAGCGGTGGCGGCGAGAATTTAAGCGGATTAGCTGGCGAATAGGTAAAATGTACATGGGCTGGAAATTGTGACTAGGACATGAGCATGAGCGTCGGTGAGTATCGTGGCCGGGGCCCCAGGGACGAGTTCCGGTCAGTCCTCTTGATTACCTTCCACATCCCTCGCATACCAACAAACAACCCGCTATCATAACTTCCACGTCTCTGTCCTCCGTGTCCACTATAAAGTAGACAACCTCCCAAGAACCATTCTCTCAACCCTGTATCTGTACAGGGTGTCTTCCAGCATCTATACCAGGCTTTTTTTCGCTCATTTTAGGAGCAGGATTCACAGGGACGAAAAAAACAGGACCGCAATAAGCAGACTGGCACTGAGTCACATAAGTCATTCTGCCGTGCCAAGGCAAAAAGCCGTAAGAGCCTTTAGACGTTGCCAGATTCCCTGCGATAAAAACCAAATTTACTGAGGAAATGATGAATTTTTTTATTCAAAATTTTCAGGCAATTTTATTCGCAATTTCATCTAAAGTTCCTGTTAATTTCAAGGAAAAATACTCGTAACTTTCCTCAAAAATAAACATTTTATCGAAGAAAATTTGGCAACTCTCGAATGTTCGTACGGCGTTCTTCCTTAGCACAGCAGTGATTTTCATGATAAATAAAATCTTGAAATTTCACGTGAAATATTTCATGAAATTTCAAAAAATTATGAAAGGTATTGAAAAATACCGGTTTTTTTTTCATGTTTCGCTAAATGTAAAAATTGTGATTTACTTGTATTTTTGTATGTTTGAGTGCGAGTTACATTCTCTAGCACCCGAAAAATATGAAATATTTCACAGCCTCGTGAAGTATCATGAAATATTTGCCGCATGTCACCGGCAAGGCCGAAACGCGTTTGCAGTTACCTTCCTGAATGGTCCTTACGACTGTTGCACCAAACGGCGTATCTCTTTGCGGGCGATAGGAAGCGGTGGCGGCGAGAATTTTAGCGGATTAGCTGGCGAAAAGCGTGAGCTTTTTCCCTCTGTATTGAGATATCAGCTTCATGCTGAATTTTTAATGCACGTTGGCTAAAAGATTCCAACATACTGAATTATTTCACTATGAAATTTCCGATCTTTGATGCCACCCCGGTGTGCCTACAAGTTCAGAATTTCTGGAAAGTCCGAAAATAGCACTGACTTTTTAACGGCGGTCTGAAAGTATTGAAAGTGCGGACATTCCGCCAGAAGGTCCGGAATTTTTTTCATTTTTTCGGCATTTTTGTCATGGTTGTAGCGAGATATTCAAATTTTTGAAATTTTTCGAATTTCGTCAAATTGACGTGCTGAAAAAGTGCTGAATATTTCGGTTGAGGGGGTACTGAATTTCTTGGGAATGTACTGAAAAAGTACTGGATAAGTACTGAGTTTTGGCCAACTTTTTCTGGTAGACACCCAGGTGACACAGGCGGTGTTAGACACCCTGTATACACGCGGAGGTGTATACGCCCGGACGTTAGCGCGACCTCCGGTAGGCTTCCTTGCGTGGCACCTTAAGACTCCCTCTCCGAATCTCAATCAAGAAATTGCTAATGTCAGCGGAGCGGAGCGCGGAGGAGAGGAAAAAATAAAAACGGGTAAACGAAGCGGTGTGACGCGGAATTTCTCGGCGTCAAATTCGATTAACGCCCGGTCCCCGGCTTGGGTTCCTCAAGTGCAAAACAAATTTCACCCGATGGGCCGATCTTATCAAATCTGCCAGCGTAATGACCACTCCGGCCATCGCCTCGTCGCCCTCAATATCTTCCCTGGATCCCTGAATTCCTCCCCCTCCCCCCAGGACTCACCCCTTCCCGCTTCCAGGTGACCCCCGTTCTCCTGCGCATCGCCGCGATTACTTTCATGACAAGTCCGGATAATTGCTTCCCTTTCATTTCCTTCACTCCGGCAATTGTCTCCGCACCCCCTCCCACCCCGGGTAGAAATTCCCCGAGAAATTTCACTCCTGAGCAGCGTGATATTGCCCTCCAGGTAACGAGACTCCTGACAAGCTTTTCCGCGTCAAATTTTTATTTACTCTTACATCCTCCGTCAAAATATTTTTAGTTGAACCTCGTGGGGTTTTCCCTCCAAGTCGCAGCGCTTTTCCTTCGCAGGGTGACAAGTTTTTGGAAAGGCGTTGCAGTAGTTGCGAACCCGGGAAAGTCGGGGGATTGTGCCCAACCTTGGGAAGTCAGGAAAATTCAGGAAATTTCGCTGCGGACCTTAAAATTATTTCTTCCGGCTGAAACATCCGGTAATTTTCTACTGCTTCCACACACATACGCTCTATCGACGAAAATTAGGACTTCTGCCTTGAAGTTCTCGAATTGTGGGATTTTTTCAATTATTAGAGACTTCGGGTTGGATATTTTTTTTTCAAGAGGATTTTTATGAGAATTAATCCCCCCCCCCCCCGGAAAAATAAACCTTGAGAAGTCATGGAAATGCTAGGAAGTTTTAAGTTCTGAAACCCTAAAGTCATAGCAACGGCGAGGATTTTTTAGATCTGAGCAAACTTGTCATCCTGTTTCGTCGTTTTCCCTTAATCGGTGGATTCTAGTTGTACTCGTGCTAAAGTTTGTTGCTTCGCTCGAGCAGCTGTTGTAACACTCTGAAAGTAATGAATTTCGCTCAAAATGTTTAAAGCAATAAAATTATCACCTTCCAAAAACCATCGTATGTATGACTTTCTCCCGCAGTTTTTGTAAGAATGTATTAAAACAAAGAGACCGCGATTGAATTGACTGACGGAAGTCCGACTTGACTCCATCTTGCGCTCTGAACTCAAATAGTCGCTCCGTCCAGGGGAGGAGGGACCTTATTTTCTTACTCTTAAGTTTGATTTGGAAAGTTTTAGTGCTTTATCGTATTGTAGGTCAAATTTTGACAAAGGAACATATACTAAAATGCATAATTGTGTACCTTTTCTAGTAGTTCATTGAATGCACTTAACCGTGTGTCCTTCCTTAGATTATGATGATTACTTCTTGTCAAAAGATGTTTGTCAAGGCTCGGATATTTTCCCCTTTTCGGAGTGAAATAACGTCACTCCACTTAAGGCGTATTTCGATTTCGGCATGAGCCCCAGGAAGCATGGATTCTTTTGTGAAGTAGGGCTCAAGAAGAAACTGAGATACGTTGTTAGGTCAAAGGGGCGGCGATAAGAGGTTGAGTCCTTGAAGCCAAGGCTAATGATTGTCGGGAAACTTATCCCGGGAGCGAGAGAAGTAACGCGCGAAAAACAATTAAGTGGAATCGAGGAGCCAGCCCGGCGGCGAAGCAATCAAAACGAAATGATTGTAATACAAATCAGGGCTCGTCTCCAGCCATTGTCTCCCGCCGGCTTCCCTTTTAAAATCCGCTCCTAGCTAGCGCCTAATTATTCGCTCCCCGAATGGGATACCGAAACTTTCCCGGCCAACTTTGCGATTGTCATACGTGCCGGGCAAAAAAGTCGCGCTTGATTATCATTTTTGATTATTGAAATTCGCCCCCCCCCCCCCCCCCCCNCCCCACCCCGCTCCTGGGCGACAAAGAAAAACTTGAAGTTTTCGTCCGTCGTTTCGTTTCGCGACGGGGTCCTTTGATGGAATTGCAGATTCTTTTGTGCCTCTGGTTTTTCATTCGATTTCGTGGAAAAGTCAATCTTATTTCGAGCTCCAGAGACCCGAGCTTTTGGGGCTTTTTCCTTCCCCTGAAAAAGGGTACGGGCTGTATAGACGTACCATCCGTACCAGGCTCAGAGACCGATAGTTTCGGGTGCTGGAGCCGTAGCTTCGACTGTTCTGGATACTACACCCGGAACTTTCGGCCTCTGTGCCTGGGATGCGAAAGGTATTTCTATAAGGCCGTAAGTTCGGATTCCTCAGCCGGAGTTCTTTTTCAGTGTCGACCATGTACCTGTGAAATGAATTAAAATATGGGCTGAGGCTAAGTTTCCTGCTAGTTTTCTGGCAATGGGTCACCTACATCGGACATAGGATCCTTTTTTTATTTTAGAAACGATAAGATAACGATTCTGTAGCCTAGCCGTATAACCTTGGAACACCCTGTCTAAACAATGCATTCTGGTAAGGAAAAAGTTAAATTCGGAGGTCAACACTTCTCTGAAATATATTTTTTCAATGGCGATAGGTATCTAGATGTTACAGGAAATTTTCATATCGCCGGCAGTTCACAATAATTCATGTAGGTATCATGTAGGTATCATGCAGGTAATCATGTAGGTTTCGCATGTAAAATACTTCAAGATCAGATACCGGTCTGGGGCGCCTTCAATGTTGGGTGATACTATGCGCATTGCCGCAGAGTTTGTTTAGTTGCTTAACCTAACTTAACCCAATTGAGGACACTGTTTTCACTTCGAACAAGTGCAAATATGTACCATGAGCAGTTGTTGTGCGCTCATTCAATGGAAAAAGGCATTTAATACAATTCAATGCATAATAATCTCCAATTTTTTCGTGTTCCTTTAATCTTGAATTTCATTTTAATTTATTTGAGGCCGAATTTATTAAAAGGGACCTTATATTTCGGGAGAAAATTTTCCTTAAATTTTTTCAAAAACCTATAATCTAAAAATATTTGTCTGGTGCTTTAGAACTATTATCTACTTCAATCCTTGAGATTTTAGGATCAAACTTGTGCCAAAATTTCCATATTTTCTTCCACATGTATTTGCAAAAAGTGAAGAAAAATTTTCTCCGAATAGATAAGGTCCCTTTTCATATAGCCGGTCTTAGTTACACATATTGCCTTTGTTGAGGCACAGGTCTCATAAACGTTGGAGCTATTAGCAAGTTACCTGAATTAGAGTATATTTAAACGTATCTGAATAAAACGGTATAAATAATATGCACATGCAAGTTGCAAGGCTCCTCTGGAAAGCCCATCTCCTGTTTAGCATGAAAAGTGAAAAAGTCTTTGAAATTGAATTTCTCAGTTCGAAAACGATCCAACTCGGGTCTATCGAGGTGCTCATTTTTTGCGTAGAAAAACTCTTTTCTGGCTGTTACGCAGTTTTTATCGTCCCCTGAAATTTCTATCTTTCAGAGTTAGGTCGTTTTCAAAGTGAGAGATTCAATTAGCGTAAGGCGTTTATACTTAAACGAAAGGAAATTACCCTCTGCTGTAGCATACTGCACAATTTTTTTTTAACACTTTATCAGCACTATGAACAGTTTTTTTTTTATACAAATTAAACAATTTTCAAGACTCTTTTAGTACTTAATCATCCAATGATCTGAACTCAATATAATGTAGCTTTTTCAGTTATTCTAAGTGTAAACACATGATCATTTTATATAGGTGGTCTCTTTTTTTATATTTGAATTTGCATTCCCATTTCAAAGTTGTTTGTCAAAGTAAGATAAACAAAGTAAGTCATCTAAGTGTAATCGGTTTTTGAAAAAAATTTAATTTGTACAGAAAAAAAATATTCCCCTCCCCTCCCCTTCCGCTTACAGCCCGAGTGGCGCTTACGAAAGAGGGACTTTTTACTGTGACTTTATATATCCAAAGGTCGTTTAAAAGCGCATACGAAAGCGCGGCAACGATGGATCTCTCTTAATTTTTAAGATGGAGGGCTCAACGGAACCGTCTACAGGCGATGCCTTTCAATTATTTTATCTCTGATATCCTTCAGGCTCGGAGCGACGACTCGCACACATGATACACGGGGCTGAAACTGCGTCTGAAGAGTCGAGGCTGTGAGATACGAAAATAACGCGGGGAAATGGACGCGATACCGGGATCGAGCAAGAAAAACCCAACTCCCAGCCTAAACCGCGGGCACATACGGGCTTCTGGCCGACGACGCCCGACGCGGGGATACGACAGCGCCAATAAGCCAAGATGGACAAGCGTATAGAAATGGTTATTGCTGAGTCGTATAAATCAAGCTTCACGAAATAATTCTTGCGCTGAATGATTTGTGTCCGAACAAACTTGGCCAATAAATCTGCCTCCAGATGACTGCTAGCGCTTGATTTATTCACTCATACACTCCGTTTCTCTTGATTTTTCAAATTTTTCATCTCCGCGCGCCCTGGCTCCCAGCTTTTGTTTCTTCCGCCTCGATATCAAATCAACGAATTTCTCGTCTACCTC